>BQNB010019724.1:0-55750 GCA_026074375.1 Tanacetum coccineum | reverse complement strand
CGGTCTCGGGTCAAACGGGCAAAGTGTCCAAATTTTAGTTTATACGTTTTTGCACATTTTTTACGTTATTGAATGTTTTCGTACATTTTACACGTTTTCGCACGTTTTTCTACGTTTTCGAACATTTGTCTACGTTTTCGCACGTTTCGTACGTTTTTCTACGTTTTCGTACGTTTTTGTACGTCTTTGTACGCTTTTCTACGTTTTGGCACGTCTTTCTACGTTTTCGTTCGCTTTCATTCGTTTTCGTACGTTTCGTACATTTTCGCACGTCTCATATAGTTCGCTTTCGATAGTTTTCGCACATTTTCTACGTTTTCGCACGTTTTTATACGTTTTCGTACGTTTTTCTACGTTTTGGCATGTTTTTCTACATTTTTCATACATTTTCACACGTTTCGTACGTTTTTCTATGTTTTTGCACGTTTCGTACGTTTTCGTATGTTTTTCTACGTTTTCACACGCTTTTCTATGTTTTGGCACGTCTTTCTACGTTTTCGTTCGCTTTCATTCGTTTTCGTACGTTTTCGCACGTTTGGTACGTTTTCGCACGTTTCATACGTTTTCGTGCGCTTTTCTAAGGTTTAATTCGTTTTCGTTTGTTTTCGCATGTTTTCATACGTTTTCGCACGTTTTTTACGTTTTCGCGCTTTCTTATACGTTTTTGAACGTTTTCGTACGTCTTCGTACGGTTATTTTTAAATACAGACGAAAACGTAAAAATACAGACGTACGAAAATCTAAAAAAATATTTAAGATTTTTTGTTTATCTTTTAAAAAATAAACAATTTTAGTTTATGTTTATTTTTACGAAAAATATTTAAGATTTTTTAAAAATAAACAATTATTCGTAAAAATATTTAAGATTTTTTTAAAATATATTTTTACGAATATTTAAGATTTTTTTAAAGTTATATTTTTAAAATTTTTTACGAATAATAATGTAAAAAAGTTATATTTTTAATTTTTTTTTTAAATTTGAAAAATATTTTTACGAATAATAATGTAAAAAAGTTATAATGTAAAAAATAACAATTTTTGTTTTTAAAAAAATCTTAAATATTTTTACGAATAATAATGTAAAAATCTTTAAAAAAATTTAGTTTTTGTTTTTTTTTTAAAAACAAACAAAAACTAAAAAAAATAAATTTTTTTAAAACAAAGGTTTACGATGTAGCAGTAGAAAGACAAAATACCCTCCTTTTACACCCTCGTTAATACTTAATGGAAAAAAAAATTGCACCGTTAGTCCAAGGGATGTATTCTGCCTCAAAACATTGACGGAGGGAAGTGTTTTGGGCAAACTTTTAACGAGGGACGTGAGACGGTATTTTTAGAAACCACAGGGATGATTTTTGCACTTCCCTCTTATTATTATGAATCTATTTTTAGGCTTAAATGTTACATCTTTTGTTTCTAGTTTCTTTGATCTTCAACGTATATAATTATTCAATGAAACCTCGTTTTTTAATACAGTTTCTATGTTCTTGGTTATGTTTGGTTTTAAAGAATGTCTATTCTAAAGATTAAACTAGCAGTCTAGTAGAGAATCATATAATTCTAATTAGAATTTCATGGTATAAAATTTAGCTTAAAAAATATTTTTAAAAGGAAACTAGCTCAAATTTATATCGGTAATAATCTAGCAATTTCAAAAAATAGCTAACAAACTTGATTTTATCAAATTTCTAAAACATATCTAGCAATTTTTTTATGAAAAAATATACCGATGAAAAGTGATGTAAATTACGAACAAAATGAGCTTGATATTGAAATACTTTTAGGTTACGTACAAGTTTATAAAAAATGTTCAAGTTTAGTATGAAACATGTTCTAGGTAAATATGACATTATGGTGTTTAACTTAGGTAAATATAGAATTGCCCCTATGTGTTATTTACAAAAATAAATAAAACTAAAACACGCCCTTAAACTATCTAACAATTTACAAAAAGCTAAACAAATTTTATTCTTTTACATTTATATTATATATATAAAATAAAAGCTTAATAAAAAAGTTAAAAAACACACCCCTAAACTAGATAACAAGTTATAAAACTAATTTAAACTTTAAATATTATAGTATTTTTTAGATAACAAACTTGAGTTATCAAATATAATAAATGTTTAACAATTTTCTTATAAAAAAATACCAATGAAAAGGTCTTTAAAGTTTTAGAATTAGCCAAACACATACGTTTTATAAAAAAAGAGTGAATAAAATTTCATATTCAACTTTTTATTTTTCCGGTAATAAGTCGGAATGATTACAAATATTTAAATTTTATAAACGGTAACAGATGAAGTATATGAATTGCATTATACAATTTAGTTATATGATCAAACAATACATTGCCGCAACACGCGAGTATTTAGTACTCGTTTGTAACAAATGAATGTTTTATAACAATTGTAGGATCTTAGTATTTTTTTAACTTTTTATAGATAGATAAATTTATGTGTTATTAGTTACCGATATACAAGAGTTTTTACTCTTACATAGCATCTAAGATAAATCATGGACAACATAGAAAAACATCTAGTTTGTTTAAAGAGATGATGTTATTCATAGCACCAAAATCACTATCACAGTCGTGACACAAGGCATGGTAGTGTCAAACATGACTCCTCCCCTTCATACGTGCATAAGTAATTTAACTATATAGATATAAACTGTTGTACATAATCTTATAAAAATATCTTATTTAACGACCCAGCCGTCACATGTACGTAACTATACATCCCAAAATATACATCCATTTAATTTGCTTTTTATAGACCTTGAATATACAGCTACTATTTCAAAAGAATCATATGGACACATCTAAGTCAAAGACCCGTTAATACAGTAGATAAAAGAGAGGAACGTTATTAAGTTCCGCAAAGTACATGTATTTATTCATAGAGCAACACTACTTCACTGGTAATAAAGTAAGACTCTGTTCTCGAGTTACTTCGAAAAAGGAAAAGAAAGAAAATTAAAGAAAAGAAAGGAAAGTTAATAATTTGTTTTGTGTTCTTAAGTTTAAAATGAACGAAGAGAAATAAAAGAGATGAGAAATATGAATTTACCAGTTTACTCTTTAAAATGACTAAGAACATAAAAAGAACATGGGTAATTCGGTCAACATAATAGTTTTTGTAAGCTCAATGTACACTTTCCTTCCAAATCCTCCTAAAAAAAAGTTTTTTCCATTCACTTTCCTTTCTCCTTTTAAAAAAACTAGAGAACACAAAAATTTGGTACAATCAGTCCATTTCCTTTTTTTTCCTTCTTAAATAAATCTTAAGAACACAGCGTAAAAGTTTGAGAAAAAAAATACTGGTACCTCGTGGAAAAACAAACATCATAAGTAAAAAGTGCACAGCAAGCAGCAAAATTTAAGTAATGCAATTATGCAACCACGGGGTCAACCCGATCCGGAAAAAAAGTTATTCGGATTTTGAAGAGAAAAAACTTAGAAGACATTAAAAAATGACAATTTTCGACCTGATAAGGGTATGGGTTAATCGCATTGACCCGAATAACCAAGATAAGGTTTTTAACCTATATGAACTCGACTCGTATAAACCTGTTGAGGTCTCGATTAAAACGGGGTAGTTAATCAACTTTCGACATCAAGTTATAGCTTTTTGGCAAGTGTCTTTAATTTTCAACTAAGACGACAAAGGGACAGAAAGTTACACAGCAATGACATGGCATATCGTGGCATTTGGTTCGCGGCTGCAAGAAACCGTATCATCAGAAACCTTATGATCAGAAACTGTATCAGCATCATTTGTTTTATTGACAACCGTGACCACGCTACACGGATCCTCCTTGAAATCCCATTGTTTACCCAATGTCCTTCCGATCACCCGCAATGTATCCACTGCCAAAAAAGTTACCGTAATTAAACCACAAAACATATACCTAGCCAAGCGCGCATTATTAGCATATGTTATAAACCTTCTTTGGAAGGAAGACAAGTTGTCTCTATGGATGCAAAACAAAATGGGACAAAAACAACACATAGAATTAAAAACAGCATGTTAGTTTTTCAGATCTATGAATGTTTTCCTGATAAGTGTACATTGCCAGTGGATACAACATTCGTGAGTAGTTGAGATATCAATAATCGTAGCCAATACGAAGACCAAGACCAAGACTTACTGTAGTACTTCAGCTTTAGACACGAGAGACAGACTCATTTATAGCAAAAAAAGTGATGTCGGGTCAGGTTTTAATTTATAATTTAAAACCTATAAAGTAGCTAAAATCATTCTCCCTCTTGGCAATCGAGTCGTGTTCGAATACACTTGTTTCGATTCATGAATTGGCCTCAAACACGGCTCATTTATTAATCGTGTCAAGAAACTCAACACTAATCCAAACATGCATAACACGTGTAACCCGTTTGTAACCCGTTTAACGTGTTTAAGTAAAGAGGTCAAGTGGTGAATAAAGTTGATGGTTTGTCGATTTAACTACTTTAAATGCAAAATGATATAAGTATTAGAATTGGTAAAATCCGCATTAGAAGGCTCATTGATTTCTTGATTATTATTGATAACAGCTATCCTATATATATGATACAAGAGATTATTCTAGAATAATGACCATGGGCTTAGGCCAAATACAAATTAATAACTAATAAATGTTGATTAATGACTTGACTTTGAATATTGATTTGACTGTTAATAAATGTTGATTGATGACTTGACTTTGAATATTGAATGTTGACTTGACTGCTAATACTCCCCCTCAGTGTGAACGGGAGATCTTCGAACGTTCAGGCTGGAGCGAAACTCAAGAAACAACGCACTTGGGAGGCCTTTAGTAAATATATCTGCATACTGATATCTGGACGGAACATGAAGCACACGAACCTGACCGGAGGCAACATAATCTCGGACAAAATGAATATCTATCTCGATGTGTTTAGTACGTTGATGCTGAACCGGATTGGTAGATAAATACACAGCACTGACATTGTCACAATAGACAATGGTAGCAGTAGATAAAGGAGCATGCAACTCAAGTAGCAAATTTCGAAGCCACGCAGTCTCAGCAACAACATTCGCAACACCACGATACTCTGCCTTAGCACTAGATCGAGACAAAGTAACCTGTCGCTTTGCTGACCATGACAATAAATTATCACCAAGAAATACGTAATAACCAAAGGTAGATCGACGAGTAAGAGGGCAACCAGCCCAATCAGCATCAGTATATGCAGTAAGCTGAGCGGTAGAAGATACATGAAGCTGAAGACCATGATCAATAGTACCACGAACATAACGTAGAATGCGCTTCAAAGCAGTGAAATGTGGGTCACGTGGATCATGCATATAAAGGCAAACCTGTTGAACAACATAAGAAAGGTCTGGTCGTGTAAAAGTGAGATACTGAAGAGCACCAGCCAAGCTGCGATACAAAGTAGGATCACTAACAGGTTCACCATCAGGACCAAGCTTGGACTCGGTATCTACAAGGGTCTTGCACGGGTTGCACTTCTGCATATTTGCCCTCTCAAGAATTTCCACAGCAAATTTGGATTGTGACAAGAACATACCAGAAGCAGCCCGCTGAGCAGAAACACCAAGGAAATAGTTGAGAGAGCCAAGATCAGTCATAACAAACTCACCATGAAGCAACGAAATAATACATTGTAAAAATGATGTAGAAAAAGCTGTGAGAATGATATCATCCACATATAATAATAAATAAGCAACATCCGGACCCCGATGAAAGATAAATAATGATGTGTCAGTTTTGCTGTGCTGAAAACCAATTCGTGTGACAAAACTATTAAAACGTTGAAACCAGGCACGAGGGCCTGTTTAAGCCCATATAACGAACGCTGCAAATGACAGACATAATTAGGATGAACAGAATCTACAAACCCAGGTGGTTGATACATATATACAGTCTCGGTTAAATGACCATGATGAAAGGCATTCTTCACATCAAGCTGATGAATAGACTACTCCCGAGACACAACAAGGCTTAAAACTGTATGAATAGTAGCTGGCTTAACAACCGGAATGAAAGTCTCATCACAATCTATCCCATGCTGCTGACTACGACCATTAGCAACAAGTCGAGCTTTATACCGACTTAACGAGCCATCTGCATTAAATTTATGTTTGAAAAGCCACATAGAACGAACCACATTAACGTTAGCTGGACGGGGTACAAGAACCCACGTTCCGTTAGTAATTAAAGCATTATATTCATCTAGCATAGCTTCTTTCCAGTTAGGGTCACGAAGAGCATGAACATGAGAGCGATGAAGCGGTGAAGTGGTGGTAACATGACAATTCATGCGTTCAAGCGGTTTAAAAATGCCAGCTTTAGCGCGAGTGACCATGGGATGGGTAGACATGGTTTGTGATGAATTATTTATGGGAATGGGAGTATGGCTATGTACCGTTTGGGCATGTGGTTGTGTTTGGGCCAAATTTGGGATTGGTGTTGAGCTATAAGATGTAGGGGTATCGGGTTATGGTGAGATTGGTGTTGAGTTATTAAATGGAGGGGTATCGGGTTGTGGTGGACTAGTTGGAGGGGTTGTAGGATGGGGCGTAAGGAATCATTTTGTTGTGATATGTATAGGAGGTAAAAGAAAATCATATGTTGTTTATTAAAATATGTAACATTTCAAACGGAAAAACGTCTTCCATCAAACGCACATGTCTCAAATAAAAATTTTAAATTAGAGGTTTAATTCAAGACAGCCGATAACCACGATGATTGGCGGGAATAAAATAAACCAAGAAAGATGCAAGGTGTGAAAGTGTTTCAATTTTAAGTGAAACAACAACGTAGGAATAGCAAAGACATCCAAAGTGACATGCAAATGATACATAATGTGGGGGTTATTGTTATAGAGTTTGGTTAATGGTATTTCAATAATTAGTGCTGTAGAAGGTAATAAATAAAGAAGATGACAGCATATTAAGAGCTTCCACCGCATAATATGGAGGTATGTGACTTGAAAGAGTAATGTACGGATAAGGTTATTAATGGTGCGAAGCATACCTCGTGAATTTGCCAATCTTTGAGAAGTACGAGGGCAAGAAAACCGAAATTGTACGCCATTTTGGCGAAAAAGGTCATGGAAACGGGTGTTGTCATATTCACCACCATGGTCACACTGCAAAGCCTTTATGTCAACATTAAATTGTTTATTGACATAAGCACGAAAAGCAACAAAATTATCAATAAAAAGATATTTTTGTGCAAGGATAGACCAAACAAGTGCGAAAAATAATCTAAGAATATAACATAATATTTAATTCCACTTTCACTCGGAATTGGTGATGTCCATACATCCGAGTGAATGATTTCAAACACAGAATCAACAGAAGACTCGGAATTATAAAACGGAAGCTTAACATGTTTACCTAATTGACATGCATGACACAAAGCAGACAACTTTGATTTACGACATGAAATTAAATTTTTTGACTCTAAACGACGAAGCACATCGTCTCCGGGATGACCCAGGCGTCTGTGCCATGTAGTGGAACTAAATGAAAGCAAAACAACTGGAGTTTGAGACGAAGGTTGCTGAGTGACCGGGTAAAGTGTCTCTCGTACTAAAACACAACGAAGAAGATGCCGTCCGGTCTGGTAATCCTCTTTACCGAAAAACATAAGCATCAAATTCAACAGAACATCATTGTCCCGAGTAATGACGAACTGAAATTAATTTATTAATTATATGTTAGGGTGTGGACAAGAATATGATTAAGGTGAAGAGGCTTAGAAGATGTGTGCAAGAAGCTATGTCCGGTATGAGTGACAAGAATAGAGTTACCATTGCCAACAAATACAAGGATACATGGCTTGAATTACTAAAGAATTTGAGTATACCTTTATTGTCCGTCAAATGAGATGATGCTCCCGTGTCCATATTCCAAACGGGATCTTGAGATGTCATAGTATGAAATGAATGCGTGAGCATAGCGGCTTGAGACGGAAATGCGTTAGAAGTTGTATACCCATATGCGGCTGGAAACATCACTGAGCTAACTGGATATTGGGCCGAGTGGACTGAAGCAAAAGGCTGTTGGGTTAGACCTGCTGTTGGGCCGCATGGACTGGCCATATGGGCCTGTTGGGCTGAACTGAGAACTGGGTGAACATATAATTGGAATGGATGTGTAACTTGGCTGGGAACATTGGCTAGGCCCAATACTAATTGGAAGGAAACAAATACATTGTTGGGGGGGGTAAAGGGATGTGACCCATTAAGGCTTGATAAATAAAGTTGTCGTTGACCAGGGCGTTATACTACATTGTTATGCAATGTCTTGGTGCGATTGTTGGAGCAGGAGTTGTTAGGGGTTTCGAAGGTGGTACCCAGTTCAAACTAAACGGCGGTGGTGCAAACACAATCGCTCATGGATACACAAAGGGCAGTGGCCTCGGTGTCGGCACATTTGTTCTAGTTTACACCCTTTTTTCAGCTACTGATGCCAAAAGAAGCGCTCGTGACTCTCACGTCCCGGTACGTTCAATCCCCACGTACTCTATAATCAACAAATTTTGAACATCATATAAAATAAGATGACCTAAGCATATGTTTTTGTTTGATTTTTCAGATATTGTGGCAAAACGTTACAATTGGTTATCGCGTACTTTTGTGGTGCACATAGGGACTATTCCTATCACGTGAACTGGAAATTAACCCGGCAAGGAGGTTTAGGAGCAACTATATTTCCAACAAGGATCACGCATGGATGATCACTGTAATTCCTTTTACCCTACTTATAACAAAAACATATAAAAAGGAACATATACCATTTCAATACATGCTTGTTTAGAAAATATTATTATAGAAGTAAAATATTTGACTTTTAACAACACTGGTGTTTTTTATATAGCAGTGGTTGTTTTGGGGTAGGACCATTCAATTGGTGCAGCACTAGCAGCAGTGAACCACACTGTCGTCATCAGAGTCCACATACCAATTATTAAGAACAAATAGAAGAGCTAATTAAAACGGCTCTTCAGTTTTTCAAGATGATAAGTAACGTATTTATGTATAGTGGTAGTGGTTTTCTTGGTTTTTCTTTCCAAAATAATCATCCGATTTTAGATGGATGAGTGTGTTCGGGCCCTCATAAAAATGTTTGTTGGCTTATTTTGTATTGTTGTTTTTAGGGATGACATCCGTGGGTAATGGGTATGGGTTTATTAAACCCATCACCCGAATTCGTGATTTTTTTCTCACCCGCCACCCACCCATCACCCATCACCCACCACGTGTACAAAACCCATTTTTATTATTACCATACCCATGCCCGTTGGGTACCCATCGCCGGTGGGTAAACCCGTGGGTGAAATGAAACAAAATCATAAAACCATGATACGTAAACTAACTATGAAACTATGTAATAAAATATCGTACCAATTTTCTAAATACCAAGTTCATAAAATACATTATGACATGTCTGAAACTAGAAAAATTAATAATCATTACACCAAATCATATACATGTACTGAGATATATCATGTATATTAATTCTTTAAAGTTATGACTTTCATATTGCATCGTTTTGTGTTGTAACTCAAAATAGACTAATTAGTTAACTAGTGTAGTATAGATAGCTTGGTAGGTTATTAAATATATACGAACAACCTCAAACAAATAATTTAAGTAGTGTAATAAATTTTATTTTAACACATAATTTGGTTTAAGGTGTTACAGCCCGGGGTATTTAGGCGGGTACGCTCATCAGTTTATCTTATTGGTATAACCCAAGATGGGTATATGCTAACCCGTCACCCCCACACCGCCACAAACCGATGGGTAAAAATATCTCACCACAACCCACCCACAGTGAAAAATAACATGATTACCCACCTATTTACGTGCGGATACCCATGGGTTATGGGTTTTTTCTCGCCCGTTGCCATACCTAGTTGTTTTTATGTTATTCTCCTTTTTATGAAGTGCTTTGTTGTCTTATTGATTGAACTTTTTAGTATTGATGATGGTTGTTTATACCTTAATGTTAACGAGGATGCATGACCGCGCTTCGCTGCGGGGCGAGAGGCGCATAAAAATTTGCATATCGTGTAACGGGTTAAAATGGGTAAATTATAATACGGATCAAAATAGGTCAATGGTATAGTGCAAATCAAAATTCAAAACACACAGAATGGCACAAATGCATATTTTCCTAATGAAAAGTATACGTATATCTTTGTGCTTCTAAGAGAACCATTAGAAGTAAATATCCAATTTTGAATGTTTGGATAAACACAAACCAAGGTGCTCATTTAAAAAGATTATGTCAGTCAGAACTCAATTATACAACTGATGCAATTATGCCTTCATATGCAGAGATATTGACTTTTAGTCAAAAGTTAAATTATTTACTTTATTTATTTATTTAAGTTACTTGTTTGACAATAAACTTTGATTAGGAAACTATATTCTTAATCAATTATGTGTTTAGAAATAGGAAAGTAATATTCAATCTTTTTAGGTTGATTCTACTTGTCCTATAAATATAGGGTATTTTCTTTGTATTGAATATATCTTTGAGTTTTGATAATAAAAGCTTTTGCTTTATTCTTGGCGGTTTTTGCTAAGATTCTCTTAATAATCGGTATTCGTTTGAATCAACGATTGTTGGAGTTTGCCTGATTATCGGTATTCGTTTGAATCAACGATAGTTGGAAGATTGTTTCTGGTATTCGTTGGAATCAACAGATCCAATTTGTGTTATCTTTATTTTCACTACATCAACAACAAACCATTTGCTACACTATCTCACCTATTGCCTCTGTTACAACTGCTTCTCTAATTCCGGTGCTCATTAAATTTAACTGAAATGTGTTAAAGTCTGACCTGGTCTTCTGATGATCAACATTTCTCTTGTCTTGGTCAACCTTCTATACAACAAACTTGGCCCTCTTAGCTTTGCGTGCATCCATTTGCTTGGCTTCAATTGCAGCTAAATTCCCTTCCAACAGTAACGTATCATGTTTCTCCTTTTCAGCTACCTAAAAACATTACTCGCATTAGTTCACAAAAAAATTGGCAGTTCAACATAAATTGTATTACCCAAAAAGCAATATGGCATTATAGCAAGTAAAACGTTATGGTAGGATTTCAGAAACAACATATAGAATTTTAAAAACGAACACTCTAATCCTATGAACATATATTAGAAGTAAAAAAGGTTAATTAGACATGCATCGAAGCAACTTCAAGCAAACCAACATATTCATATTGCAACTTTGCGGTCTCAACATCTGACAAAGTGCATGCGCGTAAAACTAAACATGGCTACAGATGACTTTAGTAGTACTTCTTCAACGAAAACATTCTTTATTTTTAGTATTACCTTTTCAACTAAAAAACATTCTCTGCGTGTCACTAATTTATAGTTATCTTGTAGTGCGAGAACACATAATCTACCATTCGCAATTTGAATAATATATTCACGTAACTTACACTATTGAGAATTCCATGTTCGACACTGAGTTGCAAAAGCTAAAGGATGGGGAACTTGAACTTGTCTAGCTTGTGGGTTGTAGAACTCGGCTTTGGCAATGTCATCGATGTTCTCACTGATATGCATCAAGCAAATGGTTTTATCTCCGAAGTTTGGCCAGCGACCACCATAGTCTATTCTATTGTCCTTTGTTCAACCGGATCACATGGGACTAGACAACCGAAGGCCTCTTTCCACCATTGACAAAACTTTGCGCGGTCTCGATGGTCGAAGTCTAAAATGCTCTTCAAGAAATTCTAACGAGAGTCCAGAAAGATGTGTTGGAACCCTTTTGTTAGGATCCACCTTGTTGACCCCTACCCCTACTGATTGGTTGTCCTTGTTGTTGCTCGTTTTGTGAGTTACCAGTAAGGAAGAATATAGAATATCTGCAATAACAAAGATTTCTAATAATCATAATTTTTTTCCCTCTTATTATAAGAATAGTCTTGATCACTAACAACCTTTGTTTTTGACATACCTTTGCAAGCAGTGTGGCGACCACTAAAAGTAGCCGCCAGCATCGAATGAGGTTCCCACTGAGTTAATGTATCCATAATTGTGCATAACTTCCTTCCCCTGTCACATAAACAACATCCATTTAACAACTATCATAATCCGAGTCCCTATAACTACACAATTTAAATAAGCTGATAAACGCATAGAATAAGCTAATCTAAACACCCCCTAAACATCAGTTCATCTCTTTTAGCCTTTAACAATTTTGCGTAGATATCTCAGCTTTCGGTTGAACGAGTATTTTATAAATTTTTAAGCTTAAGTAATTAACTTATCACCAAAAGTGCTTCACTCAACAAATCAAAGCATTTGCTTTAACCCATTTACCCAACCTGTTATTCCTCTTGGATGCACAGCAAATTTTAAGGGTCTTTCAGCCAACGCTGGTTGTAAAAAATGCATTGTTCATCCTTTGTTTCGAAACTCAAAGATAAGTGTTTACTAAGACCTATATGAACAAAAGCTTTAGAAATGCTCAAAGACTATTGATGTGTCGTTGTGCGGTGTTTATTTATGATAGTTTAAGTTTTAAATTTATATTTTGCCGACTCAACCAAAAACAACACTTTAACGGGCAGTGTACCCGATCGGTGGTAGTTTCATGGTAAGTAGGGTGTCGAACACTTGAAGCGATGTTAAATCTCTTAATTTATTTATATTTTGGTTTGCTAATCTAAGTCAAACCTATGCTAATCCTATGTTAGTTATAATCCTAAATTCTTACAATGCAGGTAAATGGGTATTTTCACCTTGAGATACTAGCCACGGGTTAAGGTTGGTGCTACAATCAATTCCAAGACACTTTTGAAACCCACGCAAAGCAAATTAACAGAAGATAAAAGAAGCTGTCAAGCCTTTAAGATAGAAAATTGTATTAGCCATCATTAATTCACGATTAGAAGTTGGTTGTTTATTCAGTGCAATGATTACTTATGGTCCAAAAAAGAGGCATATCATTCTTAGACTTAGGCGTGGACTCTCCTAAGAACCTAAGACACAGTAATTCTGTCACAATTAATAGTATCCGCATAAAGACAACTTGATACCCTGATTATAATCTATCCTTAAGGATTAAAGTAATGGTGAACTTTATTAAAACCATCAAGTCAATAGAGAAAACTTTACCACTACTGCTTAATGGCAATTTAAACTCTAGTAGTTCCACTTGTCAACTGATCTAAATGAATCAGAACATTATTGTGTTGAATTATCTGTATCACCTACTAGTCCACATGTTTCAATAAACCCAAAAACAATTTCTGTTAACTAGTTAAGCCGGAAGCGTATCCTTAGCAACGTATTAGAAGTGAAGGACAATATGTGATCCTATGATTCTATGATGTATATAAATCACTATATTGAGAGCTATCACGGCATCTCTAGATTACTTTGTTTCGTTCACTAGATCCAGTTAGAATGAATAGGTCGCATACAAAGCACGAAAACAAGTATGGAATTGATAAACATAACCAAGCATGCAACGATAATTAAGCTATCGAGATAAAACAAAACCAAAATTCAGAATGCTTCATAATAAATGGCTATTACCCGAAAGGAATTAGCTTCAAACACCATAATTAATACATAGAGTAATTTTTTAGCCAAGCTAAAACTAACCGAGTTAACGAAATTGCTACCAAAAACAAACGATTTACAAAATATAAGAAATTGACACGCTGTCTTCTCTATGGATTGGAATGCGTATGCAAGAACCTACTTGCACTCTTATTTCTACCACTGAAAATTGACTTTTATGTGGTTTAGGTAATCTAGAATATGATTTAACACACCTAAAACTCATTTTGAGTATTTGTATTTATATGGGTCTAGAAGTCGGTTTGATGCGGTGTATCCAAGGGATTGGATACACGTATTGGAGTTTCTTGGAGTAGGGACCACGTTTGATATCTTCTAGAATATTCACATACTATATCTCTTAATATGGCTAATTGACTTCTTGGATACGGCGTGATTGATCATCATTCCCCTTTGTGGTCTTTGGTGAGGTGCAGACACGGATACGCGTAATCTTCCTTGATGGATACGTGCGTATTGGTCTATAAAAATGTAATCTTCAAAATATTCTTCATTTTAGCTCCAGAATGCGCGCCTTTTGGCTATATATTCACCAAGTACTGGTTTTAGCTAATCTTCACCAAGTACTCCATAATTACTGCAATTCTCAAATATAAACGATTAAATAACAATTCTTTGCAATAATTATACAAAATGGGTTAATTACATGGGATAAATGATGCTATAAAATAGACGTTATTTGAAGTCTTCAAATATCCCCCTACTTGAATCTTACTTGTCCTCAAGTAGCCTTTAGAAGTTTATAAAAATGTATCCCTAAGGATATTTTCCGTTAAAGAATTTATTTCATCTATTACAAGTACACAACCAAACACCTCATGAAATATGAAGATGAAAACACTCAAATCACTCAACTAATCTGTGTGGTAACATGTAACTAATTCGCTTAATTGCTCGGTCGTGACGAGTATTCTATCATAATCTTGGCAATGATACACATCTTCACCGCTAAAGCAAAGGAGTAACAAGTTTATAAAGGTAAATATGGGTATATATGAGAAGGCTTAGGGTTGATTACTCTAATTAGTCTTTATCGAGACTAATATTCTAGGAGGGTGACAAAGACCACACATACATACTCGTAACGACGGGATAGACACATGTGACTGCTCACTCCCACCTCGAATAAGCTAAAGAGTAGGAATAGTAGAGTAATATAGGGTATGTATCTTCTAACTTTCACCAATAGTAATAAACTAACAAGGCAGCTGAGACATGCATGCATGGCCATAAGGACGGAATAGACATGCACGCTCGATCACATCCTCATTCGCATAAAACCCATGGCTAAAGATTAGGAAAGGTAATTAAATTGTTGTTAAATAAAAATTATGAAACAAATAGATTAAATCTAAAATAAAAGTTGCTAGACACTTTTTCCCGATCATTACCATGATAAAGACACAACTAATTACAACGTCTTGATCATAGATCAAAGAAAACAACCAAAGTTGGCGTGCCCGTAACGGTCAACTTCCTAAACATCCCAGACTTTACAATGCAAGTGGCGATATCTTCCACTTTATACAATACTCTACATCATTGATTTGTATTAACAAATAATCGATTATTCGTGTAATTCCTTCGGTAGTTGCGAAACGATTGTCTTCAAACTTTTCTTCTCTTTTTTGTTGCGATTTTTCTAATTTTTTTGATTTTTTTTGCGATCACTATACTATGAAACTCGATGTAGTTTCACCATCTTCACGAGTATAATAATTCCGGCTAATTCCTTCGGTAATTATTCGTTCTTCGGACGTACCATTAATTGTGATATATACATTCCCATTTGCAACGTGCAAATTTCTTCCAACCGTACCAAAATAGACACAAGACTCAGAAAATACAAACTTTACACTTTAAGCAACTAGCAATTGTAAAATAAACTTAATCTAATAGGGTAGGTTAAGGTGTAAATGTGTAACGAAACAAATAATGGTGTAATTCCTAAAGGATTGGCTCTAAGGGTTGTTCTAGGGGTATCTTAACTCTTAAAATGAGAGTAACAAGGTTTATATGGGGGTTAACTAACCAGTGTAGTTATGTTAATAAGCAAACATGTATAGGCGATTTGGTGTAATCCTTAAAATTTCCATTTAACAAGTTGCTCTATCTAAATCCATAAGTACTTATCACTGCGGTCTCGAATAGATATACCAAGCCAAGTTCTAAAGTCTACAACATCACCGGCACACTCATATTTTGTGGAATTTGGGTAAACATTTGGAAACGAATAAGGTTAAATCTCACATTTATATAAAAGGGTTATTATGTACGAGTTTATGTATATGTAATTTAAAAAAGTATGCTTGAAATTTTTTAAATTTGAGCATAATTTAAGTATTTAGTGGTGTAAAGTAGGACAAGTAAAATTCTAATTCCATCCCTCTTACTTGGAATTTATATCGTCCTTCGTTGTATAATAAAACCATTAAATACGGGAATTAAAAAAGAATTAGAATGAGAAACTCCCCTGATATTTGCTCGATAGATCTCTCATGTTGAGTTTTTAGCAAGTTTTGTGTTGAACAGCCGTCTTGAAGTTTCAAGAAATCTCCAACACTTCAAGATCTCCAGATTTGTAGATTCTCCACCAATACTTGTCGATATTTCTTTGCTTCCAAGGTCATGTATAAAACATAGGAAAAACGTGTGCATTCCTATCTTGGTACCTACAGTTAATTTAAACTAAACTAAACAAACTAAATACGGGTCAGTTTTGGTGAATACGCCGTATAATGTGCATGAATACGCCGTATTGCCAGAACTGACAATAATGTTTTTAAAGTGCATAAAAAGTAAAGACAGATAACGTCCAGACAATCAATACGCCGTATGGTATGGAGCGGATACGCCGTATTGATGTCTGGGAAGACAGACTCGATAAAATTAAATAACATTCCGGGTTGTCTCCCGGGAAGCACTTTTGTTTACAGCGAAGTCTTTAAGTTAGACTTTTCTTCAGCTTCTTACTCGGTGCGCGTAACCATCCATCCTTCGTCCATCATCCGAAAGATTTCCTGGTAAGCTCGACACGCCTCTTCACTTGTGATTGTAAGATCGTCGTATTCGTCTCTTTTTAAGAACTATTCTTCTTCATCATTGAATGAATATTTGGTCATCTTGTATCTTTTTATTTGGCATACCGGCACCTCGTGAGTTTTGATACTACATAACTCACGTCCTTCTTCATGAGTTTCGTTATTATTATTCCCCTTCATCATTATTGTGGTAGTATAGCTATGGTCTTCCCTCTTTTCAATCAAATCACTGTTTGACTTCATCATCACTGATTAAACCTTCCATGATAGCTTTATTCCGTAAAGCTTCATCTTTTAGTTCGCTATCTTCTAGAGCCTCGTATCATTCAAGGTCTTGGTAATGGAGCGAGTTTCCAATACGGTAAGCACCAGGTAAATTTCCTCCATTACAATAACCATCATCTCTCCAACTACAGGTTGACCATTCCGAACATCCAGTTTTATAGTTGAAAGGCTTGCAAGTATGTTTGACTGGTTTCGGTTCCTTCCATATTCCATTATCGAGCCATGGTTTGTCATATACCCATAGTACATTCTCGTTTTATTCGTAGATCCAATCGTCTTTGTAATCTTATAGGTTTTAAATCCCATAATATCCTTTGTAAGTAAGTCCAGATCTACTTTGAGAAGGTAATTAAATTCATTGAATGCCAAAGAGAGAGGTGTCTTGTAGTCAAAAATATCAGTTTCAATCTTAAAAATTTTGACAGTTTCTTCCTTATCACTCCAGTATTCTTCAAGATCAGAAGATTCGTCATCAGATACCTCAATTTCATCACCTCCCATTTTCTAGTAATCCCACAAAACTCCTTTGGTGAATATATCCATTGTTTTATAGTTTACAAACTTTGTAGCCAGCCAGCCTTTGAATTTTAGATTGGCTGGGTCCCATTTTATTACGGGAGTGTTATTTCCCTCGATGCGAGAAGGCGGGTAGTATTTTCCAAAGAACTTAGCAGTTAAGTCTTAAGAATGATATGTCGCTTCGAGATAAGTAAATCATTGCACTAAAACAAACAAACCAGTATTGAACCGGATTTAATATGGCTAATACAGTTTTCTATCATTTGGCTTGTACCGCTTTTCTATCTTCTAATCTTCATCTTTTGTGTTTATTGTGTATTGAATTGATATTGTCATCACAAAACCTGTGCAGTCTCTCAGGCTGAACCCACAATGCATTAGACAACGTACATAGCTAGTTTAAACGTAAATAGACCCTAATTAAAATTATGATAGTTATAGATTATATTTCATTCTTAGTGTTCGACACCCTACTTATCATGAACTCCATCTTGACCGGGTACACTGCTCGTTAATGTGTTGTTTTAGGTTTGTCGGCTAAATATAAATTTAAAACTTGATAATAAAATAATTGACCCTACACGACAGCACATCAGGTATACAATCTTCTTCTTGAGTTGCATTGTCCACTTACTCGGTCTACTGTTGTTTGCTGTGATAATGTAAGTGTCGTATATTTATCCTCCAATCCCGTACAACACCAACGAACTAAACATGTAGAAAATAGATTTACACTTTGTTAGGGAACGTGTTGCCATTGGTGATGTTCGAGTTCTGCATGTTCCTTCAGCACAGCAATTTGCAGATATTTTCACTAAAGGATTGCCCTCGCAGTTGTTTTTTGAGTTTAGGTCAAGTCTGAGCATTCAGGAACCTCCTAGCTCGGACGCCGGGGGGGGGGGGGGGTGGTGGGGGGATTGATTTCATGACTCCCACCCCATTTCTTTACGGTGCACTACGGTTGTTAAATAGTATACCTTATAGAGTGTTGTTTATTACTGTAATATTACGATATAGATTGATTTATAGTTGTAGGGTTACTTGATTTTTTTTTTCTTTTACACCAATAATTAAGAGTGAGCGGTTGAAAATGATGTATAAAAAGACCAAAATACCCTTACAACAAGTCATTTTATTCATATTAACACGTCACAAACAAGTTTGATAAGTTATTTGTTAATAAAAAAAGTAAATGTTTCAAGCCATTATACTTTTAAAGATAACTCGGTATTCTATTGGTTTTACCTCTATATTTACATATATAAGTTTGTAGTTGCCTTAGGAAGGTCAAAATAACTTATTAAGCTCATAATACCAAACTAATTATTTACTTTCTATTTTAATAAAAAAAAATTCGCTCTAGCTTTTTCATTTCACCATTGTTTATGTATGTAGTAGTTGAGGGTGAGCACGGTTCCGGAACCGAACCGAACCGACCCGGAACCGCGAGAACCGAAATTTGAAATTTTGAGGAACCGGAACCGAACCGCGGTTCATGTTTCGGTTCCGGTTCGGTTCTCGGGTCCGGTTCGGGTATTTCGGTTCTTACCCATTAGAACCGATTTATAGTTAATGCTTTGGGCTTTTAATGCAATTTTAATTAGTTGCAAAAATGTTACATTTTTTTGTTTATGCTACATCGTCTTTGTTATTGAATCCGTATCCGTTTGTGCATGTTATCTTTATGTCATCACCTGTATTTGTTTAGGTTTCTAGGTTTGCATATTGGTTCTTTTACAACCTATTTTGTCGCATGGTTTGCATTTTTGCGAAAGTGATTTATTGAGAAAAACATAAAATTCAACTAATTAAAATTGCAAAAATGTAACTGAATAAGAACTTTGATTTAATGCTTTGTGTATATCATGATGAATGTTTGAAGTGTCACGTAAAAAAACTAAAAATCCCATATATTTGAAGTCGGGCGGTTCTTCGGTTCCGGAACCGAGAACCGCAGAACCGAACCGACCGACCCGATAACCGAAATTTGAAATATTGAGGAACCGGAACCGAACCGCGGTTCTAAAATTCGGTTCGGGTTAGGTCGGTTCCGGTTCGGTTCGGTTCGAAACCGCGGTTCTCGGTACATATGCTCACCCCTAGTTGAGATATGTAGACACTTTTTACAATACAGTTATAACAAATGTAACATTATAACAAATAAAGCACAAAATATAAAGCAATTAAACATAATTTACCACTGTTGAGTTTCAAATTGATGTTATTTTTCTAAAATCTTTTATATAATAAAAGAATTACATCATTTCGGAGTTTTTTATCAGATTAAATCTTATGTGAAAATAAATTGGACCAATCAGAATGCTTGATTTTGCCACGTAGGCAAAATCGTGCGATCTGATTGGTCAATAAAAAGTCAAAATTGAATCAATTTGGTCAAAATTAAAAAAAATTGGTGGAGAAATCTGATGGAGAAAAAAACACATAAAAATATGTGTCAAATTTGTGAAAACAAAAACTTGAAAAAAGATGAGATAATTAATAAAACTTTAATGATTTAATTTTAAATAAATTATATGGAGTTAAAAGTGTAAATTTATAAATTTACAAGTTTTATTATAACTTTAAAAAATAAACAAATAACCCCTTAAACTTTATACCTCTAGACTTTATATTTTAAAATACAACAAATGTAAACAATTTCTTATTTCCAAACAAAGATTTAACATTATCTAATCACATCTCAAATCTACCCGAAGACTTTTTGGTGGGTTTTTCATTGTCGGCCTGAAATCATGTTGTACAACCGAAGCACATCGAAGGTTCACTTGAGCCGACTCCGGGCTACCTAAAAGGGTAGTTTCGCTGGGATTAGTTGGCTCACAATGTCGAGTCAGAAAACAGGTAAATCAAAAAAAAAATTAGTAATCATCCTCAAGTTTATATACTACGTAATATATAAAAGATTTAATGAATCTATTATCTTCATATATTTCGATAATACTCTATAGCATAACAAAACTTATAAAACAGAAAAAAATAAAAATATACATGTAGTTTAAAAAAAACATAATGTCTAAGCCCCGTGCGTGCACGGGCATTAAAACTAGTTACATATTACTTAGGGTTCGTTTGGTAGGACGTAATGAAATGTTAAATGAATGGAATAAGCGACGTAATGGAATAAATGATGTAATGTAATAATTCATTACCCTTATTAATAATGTTTGGTTGGTATGATAGGAAAGAATGCAATCGATAAAAAAAAGACTAAAATGTTCATAGTTAATAAGAAGTGTATTAAATGTGGTTAGTTAATGGTGGATTTTTTTGTAATTTTGATTACATTACGAACGTAATGAAAAAAAAGGAGGGGGCGCTTATGGAATGAAAATGGTAGTTTTTGATGTAGTGAGTCATTCATTCTAATGCAGCATTACATTGTATAATTGTAAACAAACAAGATTTTTTTAAGGTTTTTTCATTCAATCGTAATAACCTTTTTTATTCTAACTTGCATTACATTATACCAAACACTAGATTAGTTTATCTTTTTTAAAAGGTAATGGTATATTTCATTAGAGACCAAGGTTCGCTCATGTATCAATTGTGTCGTTAGTCGGCTATTCTCCCAACGTAAACGTCATGTAGGTATGAGAAAATGAGAGCTTTTATGATATCAAACATAATTTTGATTACAAATTTTATTAGATCGTATAAAACGACTATACATTACTTGAGGTAAAATAAATGGACATCGATCAAATCGGATCCAAAATAGATCCTGTTAGTACAAAATTCGTGTCGGGATTAGTGAGGTATCGAAGTCCTTTGTCGGGCCAGGCCTCCAAATGACTTGAATGCTTGATCTTGTACTAGAGCAAGAGAAGTGATGATTTTTTGCACAATTAAAAGTAAACCGTTAGCTTTACCGTGGGGACGGACCCCACGATTAGACTCCGGCGTGAGAGTGAGTATTCATATCGTCAGAGTATGCGTCAGAGATAATAAGAATAACTGTGTACCTTTTGGGATATATTATGGTCCCTATTTATAGGTGTCTATTACTAGGGTTTCTTGTTTTTTTTTTTTTTTTTTTTTTTTTTTTTTTTTTTTTTTTTTTTTTTTTTTTTTTTTTTTTTTTTTTTTTTTTTTTTTTTTTTTTTTTTCCTAGTATTTCGGTTACTTTAGTAGTGGCCGGAGTGGGTCCCTTGTCGGGCAAGGATCCGCACCAATCGTGATGAACGGACGTTGTCTTCTGCGGACGGATCGTCCCATAAGTGGATCCGCGGACGGATTGTCTATAACTGGATCCGCGGACGGATCACAAGATTTGGGGCCGAGGCATCCTCGCGCGACTCTGGGTTATTCTTGGTCCCGTTATTGTCATGTTTGGCCCAAAAGGACGAGTGATAATGTGCCCAGCCCATAGCTTGGTACACCTTATTTACGTCATCATCTTCCACCACAGTTCTAGAATGATATTGCCCGTTAGGTTATTGTCTTGAGTAGCGATGATCAATGCTAGACTTTTCGTCTGCTTTATTTCCTCCTTAGTTATCTATTTTTATGCCGCACCGCTCCTGGGTTGGTGATGCTTCAATGACGTGGAGTGTTGCTGTCCTTTTCCCTTTTGACTGGTGACAGCTTTTTACCAGTTGTAACACCCCCAAAATTCAGGACAACGCAGCGGAATGGTAACATTGGGGTGCTACTTCAGGGCACAAAACACAAGTCACGGAAAACGACCTTAAAATGGACGTTTTAAATAAAGTCATATTCTATTTAATAAAAGATCAGAGTTGCAACAGGTTTCATTTTATAATCGTTTAGAACATTGTACATATCGTTTGTCCATAGTTACTACAAGTTATTATGCCTTCAAAAGTATATATTAATACCGCGCGGACTCCGAATGTCCCAATGCTCCACTAGAAAATAGTAACCTGAAAATACATGCTAAAACGTCAAACAATAAATGTTGTGTGATTTCATTGGTTTAAGTAAAAAGCAATTATTGAAAATATTTAAGAAATATTTCAGAAGAAAAGTAGCGTTACAACATTTAAAAGTGTTATTTCCGAAATCCTATTCCGAAATCCAAGTAGTGATCAGTAATCAGAAGTATTAAATAGTAAATGGACCAAAAGATCGAAGTAATGGTGGGAAAAAGTACATTTTCCGAAGTCCAAAACAAGTAATGTAGACCAAGTGAAACACATTCATAAGTCTAAGTATTTATTATTGCACTAGCTCATGACCACCGAAACTTAACGTACTTCTATCAATAGATTGGATTGCCCCGGGTCAAAAGTAGGCATGTTCTGCCAAACATCCTGGAAAGTAATACATCAAAATGTTAAAGCACCTGATCAACACTTTGTGGACCGCAAGGAAGGTTGGGGATTGTCAATCCGATAGATCTATCCACAAACACTCGCGCTCACGACTCTAGCCAACTGGACGGTCATGATATAAAAGGGGACTTAAAGTGGGAAGAGAAGGTACAAGTAGGCAGTAATGTAATCAGGAAATAGCATTAAGTTTTGGGAAAAACCACTTGTGTCGTAGTAAAACAATCTGTCTAAAATTCTGGTTTCAAATATAGGTATTACGATTCTCAAATCATCGTAGCAACAATCGAGCTTTAGTAAAAATTAGTCATGTAACGACTTTGTAGAGTAATCAATAAGTTTGTGTAGTAAAACGAGCCATATTCTCACCCGGAAACAGTTTATGAAAACCATCTAAAAGAGAAAGGTGGGGTATGAACTCACCAACAAAGTATTGAAAGGTATTTATACTGTAGTAAAATAATACAGTATGTAATCGAGCATGTATTCTCCCCAAAACAGTTAAAACAAGTAAAATTACGGGCTATGAAAACTCACAAAGTATGAATGGTAATTGTATTTTAGTAAAATATTCAAGTTTGTAAACGAGCATGTATTCTACCCACCACAAACAGTTTAATACAAAGGAAAATGGTATGGAAACTCAACAAGTATTGAAGGTAAATTGTATTGTAGTAAAATTTACCAAGTTTGTAAACGCATGTATTCCCCTCGCGGGTTTATAAAACATTAAAAAGATTGAAATGCGAGACTATGAACTCACAAAGTATTGAAAGGTAATTGTATTGTAGTAAAATATACAAGTTTGTGAACGAGCATGTATTCTCCCCCAAAACAGTTTAAAACAAGTAAAATAGGGGCTATGAAACTCACCTTGAGTGAATGGAAATCAACAAGTATAACACAATAGAAAAATGCGTCACGAAGGAAATCCGAAGGCAACCTAAATTATCATAGGTCGTATAAATACCGAGTACTTGAATATAATCTTATAGTTGTTACATCGTACTATCGTTCGGGCTATCATAATTTAAGAGGTCATGACATGACGTTCGAGGAGTTAGGACACTTTAAATCGTAAATCCAACAACTCGTCGATACGCCATCCGAAGAGGCCTCATTATGAAACTCCCTAGTATCTCATAGTACTTTTGCATAAACACACATATTTTCTATATAGCCATCACCCAATATTGTTTTTGGAAAAATTGGGCTTAACAAGTTAAAATGTTTATAATTTACTTAGTAAAACTGGCGTAACTTTCGCGTTTTAAACCCGATTCTCGCGTTTCTTATGTCCATCTTTTCGTATCAAGACGAGTTATCATAAATCGACATTTTCGAATTTCGGACCTACTGGTGAACAGTAAAAATTACTGTTCACATCAGACCTTAGGTATATTTTTATCGATTTAATTGTCGTAAAACCCGTAAACTGTATTTTATTTCGTTATAGCTCCGTTTTTAATGATTTTTCAAGGACGTTCTCGTATTTGAAACGAATTCTATATTTTTACGATGTGTTTACAAAAATATAACTTTCATGTCATGAATAGTAATCTTTTATAAAATTAGTTTTATAAAAATAATTATTTGTCGTAAACTTGCGAAATTCATAACTCGTTTCGTTATAATTGAAAAATTACGATCGTTATTATTTTGGATTCCTAAAATATGTATTATTTGTTAAATAATATCAAACCCTTGCTGTTTATAATTTTTATAAAAATGTTTTTATAAAAATTTACTTACGACTTCGTTTATTAACGTATAACTCGTTTTTAACGTAACTTTTTCGTTATTAATCCGTTTAACAAGTTTCTTACTTTTCGGATCGTCGTTGAAATGTATTTATCTTATAAAAATATAAATTTGATATGTAAAATTTCGACTTTATGGGACTGAATGTTTGCTAATGCTTGTTAGACTCCATTTGTAACCTTTTCTTTATTCTGTACTTTACTACTTTTGTATTTTGTATCCATGTCTCTTATCATATATATTATAAATACTACATATATTGAATGTCCATTGTATTATAGTAGTCGCTCATATGTTTAGTTACCAAGGTTAAAAAATCCTTGATAATACTTAATATCATAATCTTTACTTATGTAACTTAATATATTTTTATAGTTTTGCAATAATTCATTTTTACAATAAATACTTGATACAATATTTTCTCAAACTATTTTTAAACATGATGTAAGTTAATAACACTACAAGTACCACTAAGTGTGTAAAATGATCATTTCAAGTATAAACTTAATTTTTATGTATTTCCTAAATGGTGATTTAAGCTAATTACAATATCATGTGATTTAAAAATGATTATTATAAAACATAAAGGAGTTAAATGGACTTCTGATGAATGAGGAAAATTTGGGGGTGGGGATGAGCTAGTTACTAAACCCTTATTTAGCCACTAAAAATCACAAAGCTGTACTAATAAACACTAGCTTTCCTTTACTAAACCCTAGCTTCCTTTTTCTTGATTATTACTTGAATATGGTTAACCAATGCTTGCAAATGTCTTAGTACATCTTAGAATATGTGTAAATAGAAGTGTAAGGGGTGTAGAAAATTTTGTATGGATTTGGTTGGGAGGTGTATAAATGCCGTAGCATATAAGGGTATAAAGGAGGGTGTTTTTGCTTTGATTTGTCTAAGTGTTGGTGATGTATGTGTTTCTTTATGCAATGTATAAGTAATAAACTAGCAAGACTAGTCAAGGAGACATAGTATGGCTCAAGGTATGGCTCATGGTCAAGGTATGGTAGGCATGGTCTTGCCTAATGAGTTTGGAGTTGTTACATGAAAGTATGGTGTTTTGGTTTGACCAAAAAATGAAATCTTACCTCTTCTACTTTTCATGTATAATCTTGTATATTATACAAGATTTTCAGAAATTACAAAGATATACATGATATATTTATGTAATTTTGTGTATTGGGTATAAAAGTGGGTATTTGTTGAAGCGTAGGAAAGTTTTTGTGGTTCCGGGAGTGCCTAAACGCAATTTATCGCGAAACGTATATACTTTACGTATCCGATAAAAATAAAATATAAAGAGGTGATTATTACTTCAACAAAAATAAAATAATGTTTATATCGTTGGTAAAATGTTATCGTTTAAGTGGGTCAATCGTCTCGTATCTAATAATTTTTTATAAATTTAAAACTATATATATATTATATAATGATTCTATAAAATGTTTTGCCAAAATTTTATTTAAAACGATCCAACACTATTAATGTCAGGAATAGTGTATAAAAAAATCATATTTCTCTTGTTTTATCGTTAAGTGAAAGTTTTTTTTTTGATTACGCGATTTAATTTTGTGATGAGAAATTAAAGTAAACGCGCCACGAGAGAGAAATAAATATATAGTGTATTTAATTGTCGGGTTCATTGATCTAAAATACGGATTGTTACACCAGTTTTTTTTTTCAAATGCGCTTTTCTATCGTTGATTAGGCAAGTGGCACACACGTGGCGTCATCCAAGCATCGGTAGGAGTAACTATAAACAAAAGTTTAAATACCCCTTCATTTTTTAATGTTTTCTCTTCTCGTAATATTTTCCATCGCCTTTGTTTGTTGCTTAGTGCTCTTACTTCTATTTCCAGTCCGTGGTTATTTTCATCGTTCTCAGTTTCGTGTTCAGGTTGCATTTATCGTAGTCTCATTCAAAATGGCTTTTAAATTGCCTTTTTGACTCACGAGAATTGTTTGAGAGCTTTTGCATTAGTTATTTTTTCCTTATGAAGTTAAACTACCGCCGGGCGGGTACTTGGACAATAACCATTTTCCGGAGGGACATATGTGGTGTTTAATACTAGGTTTTTGTTTATTGTGGCGTTAGGATTCCTCATCACTAATATTGTTTTGTATTACGTTCTCTAATTTTGAAGTTTACAGAGTTAGTTCTGTTCCACGTACGGTGAGGAGAGTATATGTGCGCATTTAGAGGTTTTGCGCGCGGACTTGTCCTGGGCCAGGCGAGTGCGGGTTTCGGGCGGTGGGTGTCGAGGTGTGTGGGGTAGTGAGTGGGGAGGGGGAGTTTAGGGAAAGTGAGGAGAAGTAGGGGCGATAGTAGACGAAGGTTGGATTGGTTCGTTTGGGGGAGGTACATGGTGGGCGGGGGTGGAATGTGGGGGGAAAGTGGGAAGCGGGAAAGGGGTTGGAGGGTCTTTTTTGGGGGTTTTGGGGGTTATTGATGGTAGGGGGGTTGTGGGGGTTTTGGGGTGGTTTGGTTTTAAAATAAAATTTTAAAATTTTTATTTAAAAAAAAAAACCAAAAAACCCCCCCCCACCCCCCCCCACCAAACAAACCACCACCCACCACCAACCACCCAACACAACACACACCCCCAAACCAAACCCACCCCAAACCCCCCCCCACACCCCCTACCATCCCCCCACCCACACCACCCAAACAACCAAACACCCACACCACCCCCAACCACCCAACCCACCCACAACCACCACAACAACCAAACAAACACCAAAAAACCACACAACCTCACCACACCCCCCACCACCCCAAAACACACAAACACAACAACAAACAACACCTCCCCCCCCCCCCTAACCCCCCCCACCCTAACAACCACTCCTTACACCCAATCTTAACAATCAACATACCACAAACAATAAAAAAACCCAAAAACTAACCTCACCTCTACATACCCACCTCCATAACACACCAAAAACCCACACCCCCCACCCCAAACCCACCCAACCACCCATCAAATTAAATTCCCCTCCATTCTCTAAAACACATCCTTCATCATTCTCCCATACTCAACCCTTTCCTCCTCACAACAACTCCTACTCCACTATCCACCCCCACCTACCATTCAATCACTTCATCCTAAATCCAACTCATAAACCACCCTAAACAACCTTACAACCCATATTAAACCTCCATCTCCCCCCTAACCCCACACCCCACCTCCACAACCACCAACACTCACTCACTCAATCCCCCACAACATCCTACAACAACTCCTCCCATACCTCACACAATACTTATCATCTTCCATGTTTCAACATCCTTAATACAACTAGACATTAATATATAAATAGCAAAATCACACACCTCCAACTCAACTCCCTATTCTAAACTACCTAAAATACTAATCAACCACCTTCACCATCAATACCTCTCCACCCACTCCCTACCTCAACACCCACTATCATTTATCTCAAACTCCACAAATCTATCACTAAAAACAAACATAAATATACAAAAAAACTAAAAGATAAACAGAACACACCCCCCCCCCCCCCCCCCCACCATTACAATAAACATCCTCCTACCAAAATCTCTCCCAATCTTCAACCTCTCATTAATCCCCCAACTTTTACATAACCAATCATCCACATATTGCTGACACTCTAAATCTCATACATTCTAAATAATTACTATCTCTTCCCCCCCCCCCCCCCCCCATACTCTCCAATATTTCTAACTGATTTAACAGAACGGTAATTGAATCTCGACCGTCCACTCCGAACTTCTTCTCCAGTAACCACTATAAAACAGAATTCACCCAACCGATCCCCCAGGGGCTTATCACATTGGGGTCACTTGGTAAACCGGGTTATATGTCCAAGCAGCGGAGATCTAAGTCAATGATTTTGTACTTTCTAGCCTCGCCCACGACCAAAAGACACATCTTAACCATCCGGTCCCACAGAGCAATGTCTAAGGTACGGAGAGTCTTACTCAATGCACGGCTTGGGTGGAGAAGTATGTAGCAACTTCAGGAAAGAGCTGCCTAAGGTTCCCGTTCCATAAAGAAAGAACAAATCTAAGTCCTCCCAGAAACCATCACGGAATCATCTCTTCTCTTTCGGACTTCAACTAAATGAGTTACCAATGAATTTCTAAGGGAAATCGCCTCCTATCAAGAGCTTCTCACAAGCACGTCAGATAATTGCTGTAATATAGAGCAGCCTCTTTCAGGCATTGTATAGCCACGGGGAACGAGCTCGGAATGTTGTGAAGGTAATCCACGAACCCCAACTCCATTGCCTCATAGTACGGCCCGCCAGCTTCTTGCATACAGATATCCTACGAGCCCTGCCTAATCAATAGACCCAAAATATCATCTTGTGTACTACGGGGGACTTCAATTATATATTTAATCGTTGATAGCAAGCTCATCTCGTTTGCGTCAGCAGCCTGTTCTCGTCCAGCCAGAGTAGTCATGTGTGAAGCATGTTTAAAATTCCCCCTCCAGGGCGACCAGAAACATCTATCACGTGTCGTGTTGATAAGTTTCAGGCCATACACGATATGTACAACTCCATCTGAAGCCTGCGCTGTTTTATAGAGATAGAGCTTCACATTATCTTCTATATCACTGATGTAGCGGTGAATGACTAGTTAGACCACTTCAATGTTGTTATATGAAGTTAAAACAATAAAAACAAAATTTAGAAGAATCCCCGTAACAGTAGTAACGAGACGTAAATAGAAGTCATACCTCCGAGGCTACAGGTACAATCTCTAGTTTCTTTTTTTTTTATTTTTTTTTTTCTTTTAGTATTTGTTCTCTTAGAGTGACAGGGAGTGAGAAATCAGTTCATGCTCTCATCACAGGTAGCTTGGGTGAATATCATTCAAGGCGGATCACTTCGCAGAGTACAATCCCACAATGAAGCGCATAGAGGAATCAAGAATGAGATGATGTCAGTATCCTTCTGTAGAGAAAACTGCAGTCTCTTAGAGCGCTGACACTCTGCGCTCATAAGGGATTTATCCTCAGCGTTAGACAGAGAAACCTGATACACGGAGAACGAAGAACCTTCCAGCGGACTCTTTGTCTCCTTCTTTTTTCCTCTGAAGACTCTGATAACCTGAGAGTAGACTCTCAGCATCCGTTTCCCCAGAAGAAAACCCCCGAGCATGTCATGTTTAGCCGAAGCTTTCTCTTTAGTTCCAGTCATGCTCAGTACGAGACTCTCACTCAGGTGACCCCTCCCTGTTTATAGTGACTAATCTGTGACCTGCGCCCCACATTGAACTCCTCGGACAATTGGTCTATTAGGTGTGTGTTGTATCGCGTGGAGAGAGGTAGAGAGGAAAAAGCACTGGGGAGGGCGAACACGAAGATACATAAAGTACGTGATGTTAACGGGATAATAGCTTCATCCCAGCAGTGAATCGTTTGTTATATGGTTCCGTATAGTAGGGAATTACTATAACAGCTTGGAATAGCGTGCTGATATTCAGGAAGGACGTCTATATAGAACGAGTCAGACATAGACTTACTCCGACGCTACTCGGCTGGTCGGAAAGCCCGGCCCACGTTATTCCTCACGTTGTGGTAAAACCATGTTTACCCCCAATCATTAAGTCACGTGTCGCAGCAGTATAAGATACAGAGCATCCGCAACCCTAAGAGAAACTAGCGAAAAAAGATAATGTTAGAGAATAGTACAAGAGAGACAAATTGAGTAGAACTGTTATTAGGCACTACCCGTTACCTCTCCCTAGATAACCTTCTAATGGACGTCCGCTGAGACGCCACCTATAAAAGGAGCTTCTCCGGCAATGAGATATACTGTTTTAATTAGATTAGCAGTGTGTTTCCCACCTGGTTACCGGAGGCTAAGGCTATGTATGATCTACCCTTTAGATCTTTTAGCAGGAGAGGGTCGCTCAGCTTGACAAACTTTATTCCTCTTGACCTTACTCCGAGCTGCTTACTGGCAGGCATCAGATAGAGAGACTCAACCCCAATTTAAATCGTCTCTGGGTCTAGTTAAATGATATACGTAATGTACCCTACCGGGAGTTAACATTCTCTATCGTGTTCTTTATAGACATTTTTATCCAGCAGAGGGAAGCTCCCCCGTTTATATAACCCCGCCCCCCGGCGTACCATTCTTTACATTCAGCTCGCAATGTAGACCTAGTAACCAGCTGAGCCAGTATACACTGACACTGCTTGGTGTAGCAGAAGAGAGACATCCAAAGTATATACGAGAGATAATGTTTTGCTACCTTTCAGCAAACGGTCTATGACGCTTTCCCTTTCTGGCACCTCAACCGACTTGCCCCCTTTCTGGGGATAGTACAGACAGTCTGATATTAGTTAAGCAAAATATATGTCTGCCATAAATAAATCCCGTCAAGTAGATAAACACCCCATATAGATAATAGATACAAAAAACAATTATTTTGTTGAGAAGAGAGGGAGATAAAGATTGTTCCCACCAGTATAGACAACTATTTCACACACTTCGTTTTCTATCAGACTCTTCCGAAGGTGGCTTGTGTGTTAGTATTCTTGGAGCATACGAATCGCATATCCGCAATCTCTCGCAGCGGTGTGCTGCACTAGACCCTGTGTGTAGGTAGCACGATACAAGAAGCAAGTGCCTGTTCAGAGTCTCCTTTTCTCTGTGTAAAGCTCCTTTCCACGGCGGCGCTCGCCGGTGAGGAATAATGTTTTTGTGGCTCCTTGTGGGTTTTTTGGTGCCGCCGTATTTATCATTTGGTATTGGAAAAATACTTATCCAGGCCTTTTGAGACGTCTGCTCTTTGCAGAGACCTATGATGATAGAACGGTCGTTGGGGTGGAGTGAAACTTTTGTTTTTGGTGGTTGTGTGTGGTGGTGGGTTGGTATGTGTGTGCGTGGAAATGGAACACAAGTTTTTTTGTTAAAAATATTGTGTTTTTTTGTTTTTTTTTTTACTGGGGTTTGGGTTTCGGTTTTTCGGGTTTTTAATCTTTTCGGTATTCTATTTGCTGACATTGGGTTCTCTGCTTGACTATATCAGGACTGCTGACCACGAATGGTGTGCAAGCGGTTGGTAGGTCCAGGAAAGGGTAAAAGAGCGTTTTGTGACGTTTTGCTCTTGAAAGTAATAATAACATTGCTTCGTGTCTTTGGATGCTCCTCTGCCTGGATGGGTACACCAAGCACAATAATTGGTAGTGGGTAGTGGTTCTGGCGCTGGTCCTGGGCTTCTGCACCCTCTGCTGGCGAAAAAAAAATAAAAATGTTGTTTTGCGGGCGGAAGAGGGGATGTTATTTCCCGGGGTGGGTACTTCGTTATTTTTTAATAGACACCAGAGGAAGACGATTTAAACTGTTGGTTGGAGAAATGAGATGCTGCTCGAAGCAGCCGGAGGAAGGTCAAGAGGGAAAAAGTTGCAGAAGCAGAGGAGCGACCCTCACTTCACTGCCTAAAGATTGTGGGGAGATCATCCTAGCCTGCCTCCGGGGACTGGTGGCGGGGGGAGCAAGGCACTGATAATCTGTGAGGGACCATTCCGGGAAAGCTCCCCTTCCCCTTTTATTGGGGGCGTCTCCCATATTCCGCGGACTGTCCATACTCAGGTTACGTGGGAAGGTACGTTCGTGCCTTAACATTTTTATTACAATTTGTACTACTTGTACTTTCCTTAACATTATATTTCTTCGCTAGTTCTCCGGGGTTGCGGATGCCTCTGTGTATACTGCTGCTGACACTGTGACTTCCAGCAGGGGTAAGACGCTTGTTTTACCCACGTCGGACGTGGGCGGGTCTTCCCAGCCGGAGACGTCGGAGGAGTCGTCTGACTCGTTCTCATGGAACGTCCGTCATGAATCCCTGAAGATTGCAAGCGTTGGTATATTCCTCGTGGAAACATAAACCATCGATTCACTTGCTGGATGAGGGCTTATCTTGTTTACTTGGGATTGATCGTGTCGCCCACCCTCGGCTTTTTCTACACTCCGCAATATGGAGATTATATTTATGGACCAATTGTTCGAGGAGTTAAATGTGTGGGGTGCGGTAGTCGACAGGATTCTTGTTCTTGGGTGTCTGAAGTGGTGAGGTTCTCGTTACTGAGCCTTGTGCTGGTACAATGAAGCACCCGGACTTCGGGCCTCATAATATGATGCTAGGGGTGTGTGCTTCTTGGAGGAAACGGATGCTGAGATTTGCTAGGTTGTAGTTTGGTTGAAAATCAAAAAATCAAAGAAGGAGACAGAGTCCGCTGGGAGGTGTGTTTTTCTTTTCTTCGTCTCCTGTGAATAAAGGGTTATTTGTCTTGGATCGGTTTTTCTAGTAACATTTCTGAGGCTTATTATCCCTTTTGAGCGCAGATAGGTCGTCAGCTCTTAAATGCTCGTGCGTTTTTACTGACAGGGATACTGAATCTCTCTTCTTGATTCCAGCGCTTCATACCTTCAAGTCGCCACTTGATGTATTCCCAAGTACCTGTGTTGAAGCCATGAACTTGATTCACTCCCATGTCCTCTGAGAGAGATGACTTGCTCGGAGTGTATGACTTCTTATTCACGCTCGTTCTTGTTAACTGGGGATTTTTTTTTCCTTTTTTTTTAAACTTCTTATCCTTGCAGGTTTCTACTCTTCATTCCGCTTTCAGTGATTTTAAAGAGAAGATGGAAGCTCAGCAGGAGGCGCAGGCTCAGGAGTTGTACAATCGTGTGGCCGAACTTGAGGCACACGTGATGGATGTGTCTGGTCGCCTGGAGGGGGAATTTTACCCTGCTTATCTGACTACTCTGGCTGGACGAAGATGGCTGCTGACGCACGGAAGTGGGAGCTCTTGCTATGATTATAATGTTTGAAGTCTCACACGATGTACAAGGCATTTGGGTCATGCTTTAGGCAGGGCCGTGGTATTTTGGTATGCAAGATGAAGGCTTGGCGGCCGGACATGAGCATGGAGTTGCTGGGACCCCACTTTCCGCCGTCGTGGCATACAATCCTGAGGCTGCTGAGAGCAATTATCTTGACGCGGTGAGAGCTCTTGAAGAAGCGGATTTTCCCTTGGTTCATTTGTTGAAGTCCAAGAAAGATTCCGGGATGGATGAGGTCTTAGATTGTTTTTTATTGGACGGACCTTTGGCAGATCTTCCTGAAGCTGCTCATCTTCAGCCGTGCCTTGAGCAGCTCTCCGTCCCTATCTATCATGCCGATGTAAATGCTGTTGCCGGGTTGACAATACTTTTATCCTTTGGCTCTTCTTAAGTTCACAACCCGTGCGAAGGTAGCAGAAAAGCATGTCGAGCTCACGTCAGTTAATGGTAGATATAGTTTCTCATCCTTTGTCCTCTCAGATACTTACATGGGCGAGCGCAAGCAACTGCTACCGGTTGCCCCTTGCGCCTGATTTTTGATGGGATTTGGATACGTAATGTGATTTGGGGAGCTGTGGTTTGTATGCCCAAACTGGAGGGGGGGGGGGGGATCTTTCGTTTTTTGAGATATTGCCATGATCGCATGTTGGTTTGTATCAGCGGCTTTGTTTTTGTTTTTGGATTTATTTTGTATGTCCGTGGGCCGTACTGTCGGCATTGCGGCTTATATTTGTATATTGTCATTAACTTTGTAAGTTTAATATCTGATTGGGACGGATTCGTGAAGGAGTCGTACTATAAATACGTTTTAGTGATATGTTCTGCTATCTTTGTTTATTACTGGTGTACGTTTCGTAATAGATAGTCTTTTGATATATTTGTGGGTTTTCTCCCACGGTGCTGATGGTGTTGAAATACCTCTTACGCGCCTGAGCTTGATTTTGAGGTTGCTCAATCCTTTATTATACGGGATAATATTCTTTTGTTGGTGCATGCTCTATGCTTGATGTCAATTATTAATATATACTTTGCAAGTTTAAAAAGAAATTTCAAATTTAACAACTGTGGGGGCTAGCTAAATCCCAACTTTTAATTGATATTCACCAAATCTTTTTAATGATGCAATAGATAAAGACATTCGCCCTCGGAGCCTCATTGTATGAGGGCACCCGAAATGCTAGTTACGATTAGTTATAACCTTCTTGATGATTACAAATGTTCCCATGTCTCGGCTGTTTCATTTCCTTTGTAGTCTTTGAGTATTGTATGGCTCCCTTTCCAACGCGATCTCTTTAACTTCGTACGGTCCCTCCACTGGGTTTCAAGTTTGCCTTCGTCCTTTTGGCATGTCTTGCTTCATTGCTGCGTAGACCATATCACCCGGTTTGAAATCTGTTGCGGACCTTGAATTGTAATATTTTTCCATCTTTTTCTTGCTTTTTGCTTATTGTATTGCTGACTTGCTCCCCTTCTTTCTTCTATGAGGTACAAGTTGTTTCCCGTTGCTTCTGTTGTTTTTTTAGTTGATCTGTCTCCGCGGTCCGGTGTTGGCATTCCTATTCTGCCGGGTATGCAGCTTCCGTTGCCGTACTGTCAATGAGAATGGTGTTTCCCCGTTACTGACTTGATTCTTGTCACGGTAGGCCCATAGGACATGCGGAGTCTTTTCTATTCTAATCTTTGCTTTTTTCATCAAGCCTTGTCTTTATTCCTTCTCCTAAACTTCTATTTGCTCTTTCAACTAGACATTTGCTTTGCGGGTGTTTCACGGAAGGGATGCATTGGCGGCGATGCGCAGTTTCTTCACACCATCTTGAATGGATTATAACGGAATGCATGTCCATTGTCTGTTATAATTTCCCCTTGGTAGCAAATCTGCTAACAATGTCTGTACATTACGTATTCTTTACTTGTTTGCATGGTGATGGTTGCGACGGCCTTTGCTTCAATCCATTTAGTGAAATAATCGATAGCAACAATTAAGAATTTGACTTTACCTGGACCTTCCGGGAAAGGTCCGGCTATGTCTATCCCCCACTTATAAAATGGCCATGGAGACGTGATGGGGGTCAAGTTCTGCTGCGGATTTCTTGGGACGGGACGGTGTATTTGACAGTCATTGCATTCCCTTATCAAGTTCCTTGCATCCATATGCATTGTTGGCCAGTAATATCCTGTTTGGATTACTTTGGCAACCACTGATCTAGGGCCGGAATGCATGCTGCACGACCCCTCATGTATTTCCCTTAGGACGTAGTTTGCTTGGAGTGGTCCGACGCACGCGAGCATTGGTCCTAGTAAGGATTCTTGTATTGGGTTCCATTGATCGTGCGTACTTCACTGACGCTTTCCGACGTACGCTATGGGCTTGCTTGGTTATCTCCAGAAGGATTTCTTTTCGTCAGGTACATCAAATAGGGTGTCATCCATGTGTTCCTTATTCTTCTACTACGTCAAGGAATTTCTCTTTTCATTTATGGACTTTCCTTCATATTCTTCACGAGTACACTGTTTGTTAAAGATGCGCGAAAGCTTATGGACGCTGTCTTGCACTTTACAGGGCTTCCTGATTTAGTGTTTTAATATTCGTAGTCGGGAGCTTTGTTTGTTGGAAAATTTCCGTGAAGCATTTTTGCGTGTGTTTTTACATTTGTTCATGTAATGATATTGCCTGGTACGATTTGGCGTTGGTTGTGAAGGTTTCGGGTGGGGCAAATCATTAGGCGTAGTACAGTAAAGAAGATATATTGATAGGAGAAGGGGAGGATATCTGTAGGAAGTGGAGACCGTTTTAACATGAGGGAAGCTGCGCAGCTGAACGGAGTGTAAATATATCCCTTTCTTAACTCATAAATCCAAAACCAGTCCAGTAAGAGGAGTTCGGATGGCAACTGGATGGTGGGATAGACTGATGGCAAACGGAGTACTGGGTGGTGGGGCAGAAGTACATTGAAGTTTACACAGAAATGGAGATGTCGGGACATTGGCGTACCAGACATCGGCCGGTGGGGTGTGCCGAGGTGGGGAGTGACCCCGGAGCAAGTAATCCCCTATCTCCTAAATAGCCTGGGTCGACAAGCAGAGACTAACACCCTGATCTACAAATCGTCCCTCCGGCTAACCGAAGTAGCAATAAGAATATACCTTGATACCTACGAGCCATTGGTGTACGTTCGGCGACAAAACCGGTACGCCCTTCTGCCACACCAAAGACAGCGAAACCGTGTTCGGAAGCGAGACTCTGCTGTGCTAAAATCAAGAAGGAGTTAGCATTATTCTGTTTTTTCATAAATCGCCATCTCATTTGCGCCTTATGAATTGCCCCGCCGCCGGGGATACCAGCCCGTGGCCCCGAGCACACCGGCGGCGTCCTTGTCTATATTTAGATGTCATATCCTCCTCCTCCCAAATTCTCAACCCCTTCCACCTTCCACCCCATCCTTGCCGGTATTTCCGAACTTTTGACAACAATTGCTTTATAGGTTGATTCGTTATTACAACGAACGTGTGGGCTTGGAGTATCTTTCAATCTTTGATTTGCACTGAGCAAGGCTAACACCAACTTTTCCATAGGAGTATAGTTGACTTCTGGGCCTCGTAGAGTGCGGCTTACAAAATATACTGGTATTTGCCTGCCTTCTCTGTCCGTCATCAAGACCGCACTAATAGCTTCTTTTGCTGCAGCCAAGTATATGATTAATTCCTCATGTTCCCTTGGAGCGGTCAGTGTTGGGAGCTCTGCAATAAGTTTTTTCATTTGCTTGAAGGCCTCTTCGGCTTCCGGTGTCCATTGAAAATCGCTCTTTTTTGTGCATTTTTTCAAGGTTTTGAAAAAAGGTAACGATTTTTTTCTGGCTGATATTTGCAAAAATCTGTTTAAGCTTGCTAACTTTCCATTTAGCTTCTGCACGTCCTTGATGCATCTCGGAGATGGCAAGCTAAGGACTGCGTCTGCTTTATCCGGACATGCTCTCAACCCGTTGGTGTTTACTTTGTAACCTAAGAAAGTTCTTCCTGCCTCCGAAAAGTGCACTTCTTTTGGTGCAATTTCATGTTTATCTGTCGAAGGGTTTTGAATGTTTCTGTTATGTCTCGGATGATTTCTTCTTCCGTGTGGCTCTTTATAACCAGGTCGTCGACATATACCTCTAGGTTACGTCCAATCTGCCTTTGGAATGCCTTATCCACTAAGCGTTGATATGTTGACCCGACATTTTTTAGACCGAATGGCATCTTAGAATAGCAAAATATCCCTTGGCTTGTTATGAACGCCGTTTTCTCTTCATCCTCTTTTGCATTTAATTGGTGGTACCCCTTGTATGCATTCCAGGAAGCCATTTGAAGAATACCCACAGAGGACTCCACCTTCCAGTCTATTTCTGGTAACGGGATAACAATCTTTGGGGCATGCCGTTTGTTAAGATCTTTGAAGTCTACCACACATTCGCCCAAGTTCCGTCATGCTTTTTGACCTTACCGGATTAGAGAGCCTACTATTGATAATGGACCTCTTTCCATTTATTCCGGAATTTCCACTATTTTTTCCACCTCTTCTTGGATTACCATTATTTTTTCCGGTGTCTGTCCTCTTTTCTTTTGCCTCTGACTAGTGAATATCCCTCCCGGGATATTCAAAGCGGTGTTCCGACAATGTTAGTGGGACCACACGTCATATCAGCTGGCTTCAAGGCGAAAAATTTCAAAGTTTTGTTTGTGCAAGGACATAGTTCTTTGCGTCCTTTTTCTGTTAATGTGATCCTCATGGCAAATCTGTTGTTCAGGGTACTAGGGTGGATTGCTAATTTATTTTCTCTTCCTAGTCCTGGTTTTCTAGGCGGTTGATTGGATGCTAGGTCCGGAGATCAATAGCAACATTCTGGGAATGAATCTACTACCTTTTGTAGCGTTACCGTGCCGCCTTAACAGGAAAATTTTAACATTCCGGTGTTGCTGGGGATGGTTATACGGCGAGGGATTTTCCTTTTGCCCGATCCTGCCTATTATTGCTTTATGTTGGAGGATGGTGATCTGATAACATGAAGTTCATCCATTGCGGAGGTGAAGTGTACTTCATCACCTATTTTTACTAGCAGATAATTGTACCAATTGGGGGCCTAACATGGTCTCTCACTGAATCCGATAAGGTAAGTGGTGGCCGGAACCATTTAATCCCTTATCTCTTTGCGGAGTTTTACGAAGCAATGTTCATAAGTACTTCATTGAAGGATGGCCCCCGCCGTTCCAATATATACCATAAGCACCAAAATGTCCGGCCCATTTCAACTTCGATGATCATGGGCCCTACGTCCCCGTCTTCTCTCCCTCAGAGGTGGACAAGGACATTGCCGTCTCGGAGAGAAGCTTCTTGAGTAATCCTGGCTTGGTCACCCTTTCCCTATGGTTGGATCTTAGTATAGTCAGATGGTTTATTATTTTCCGGACGCTTCCCCTTTTTTCGGTTGCTTTCGTCTTGTCGTTCTGTTTTAATTCCTTGATGAATTGCGATAATTTTTCCGGCACTTGTTCATTTCATCTTATTTGCTTTTCCGCTGCATATGCTTTCGTTCTGTTATTGTTCCTGTCTCTTGAATGAAAATTCGCTGTTATAGGTATTTGTTAGATCCCTTTTTTCACCAGAGTTTTCCTTGGGGGTGGGCTTTTAAACTTTCCTTTTTCTCTAGAGCGAAATTTCTTTTGGCGTTTTTGGTGAGAGTGAGAATCTATCTGGCTTTACTATCCGGTCCTGTTGTTGTTTTTGAAACTTTCTTGAATTCGGTTTGTTTCCCCCCTCTGACGTATTTCCATGTTGAAGATGCTTTTCTATGGCCGTGACTGATGTGCCAGCAACTTCCCCTTGTAGGAAAAGACGTCGTCATTCTATGACATTTCGTACTTAGATCTGAATTCTTTCATATCAGGCGCTTGATTAGCTATGATGGGTTATTCGTTGCTTAACCCGGAGTTTCTCATGCACTCGGATCTCCTTCTAGTCAGACCTTCTGCCTTTATTATTCTTTCCATGAAAATCTCCGTAGATTTTCTCCCGTCTCTTTGCTTGATGTGATGGTATCTCCACCCGGATCCATGATTTTGTGCTTTGTTTGCTGAAGATTGTTTTCAGCTGAACGATTCCTTTAGATCTTCAATAGCTATCGATCGATCTTTTGGTAAGCATGTCAAAAACAACTCTGGCATTCCGTATGAGGGTTGAGTTGACTGTGGACCCATGTGGCCATTGCCCAACTCTGTTTATGCGGCCGATTGAATAACTTAAGTGATCCTCCCGGATCTCCACTTCCATCGGATGTTTTGACAGGACTGGGCTCCTAGTCCTCGGAGGATAAAGGCGGGCATCCGAGGTCTTTGTGAAAGGATTTTCTTTTCCTCGCAATGTCCAAGGCTGGGAAGAGATCATCTTCATAGGTGTTGATCTCTGCCTTCTTGACTTTAGTTTTCCGTTAAGTGACCCCCATCACTCAATCTTCAACTTTCGATTATAGGGCTAGTCGTACGAGATGGTGTTCCCTTTTGTTGACGCCTTCTTGCTTCTACTTCAGTTCTTTTTGCTTGGGGACTCCGTTGACGACTATCAGAACGTGCGGATGTAGCTGGCTCCTTTCTTCCCAACCTATTAAACACGCCTCCTTCTTTCCGTGGCCGGGGCCGCGGTGAAGGGGATCTGTACTTCTTAAGCCTTTTGAAAACACTGGCGTGTGGTGATGGGCTTCGGGAATACCTGTCTCCGTGCCTTCTTCTGGGTTCTGTTCGGGCGGTTGGTGTCTTGGATTCAGAGTAGTGCGATTCTTCACGGCTTCTTATCTTAATTCCGGACTCTTCGCCATAGATCAGTCGTGCTTTCACCGCGTTGAGTTTGTCTTTCTGCTCTTTTTCTTTTTGCATCTTTTCGGCGATGAGCGGCAAGAGTTGGTGATAATTTTTGTCGCACATTTCCCTAAGAACCTCGTCAGACATAGGTTCCTCAAGACCCTGGGGACCATTCCTTCCCCCTGTGTTCCTCACGGCGGACGTGGGATTGTTTGTGATTTGTTCGTGAGTGCTCATGGTGAGTTTTTAGAGAATCGTGGTTGCGTAAGGGTCCCACGGATGGCGCCACTTGTTAGTACAAAATTCGTGTCGGGTTTAGCAAGGTGTTGAAGTCCTTTGTCGGGCCGGGCCTCCAAGTGACTTGAATGCTTGATCTTGTACTAGAGCAAGAGAAGTGATGATTTTCTGCACAATTAAAAGTAAACCGTTAGCCTTACCGTGGGGACGGACCCCACGATTAGACTCCGGCGTGAGAGTAAGTATTCATATTGTCAGAGTATATGTCAGAGAGAATAAGAATAACTGTGTACCTTTTGGGATGTATTGTGATCCCTATTTATAGGTGTCTAGTACTAGGGTTTCCTAATATTTCGGTTACTTTAGTAGTGGCCGGAGTGGGTCCCTTGTCGGGCAGGGATCCACAACAATCGTGTTGAGCGGACGGATCCGCAACAATCGTGTTGAGCGGACGGATCGTCCTATAGGTGGATCCGCGGACGGATTGTCTATAACTGGATCCGCGGACGGATCACAAGGTTTGGGGCCAAGGCCCACGCGAGATTGGGTTTTACTATGGCCCGTTATTGTCAAGTTTAGCCCACAAGGCCGAGTGATAATGTGGCCCAAGCCCAGAGGCTTGGTACACCTATTATACGTCATCAAGTCCCCCCAGTCTAGAATGATATTTGCCTGCGGGTTATGTCCTGCGTGCGGATATCAATGCTAGACTTTCGTTTACTTTATTTCCTCCTTGAGTTATCTATTTTTATGCCGTACCGCTTCTGAGTTGGTGACGCTTCAATGACGTGGAGCGTTGCTGTCCTTTTACCTTCTGACTGGTGACAGCTTTTTACCAGTTTCCCATGCGCTTTTCTATCGTTGATTAGGCAAGTGGTACACACGTGGCGTCATCCAAGTATCGGTAGGAGTAACTATCCCAAGGTATAAATACCCCTTATTTTTACTGTTTTTTCTCTTCTCGAAATCTTTCCACCGCCATTGTTAATTTCTTAGAGCTTTTACTTCTTACTCCTCGTGCGTCACTTTCCTCGTTTTCAGTTTTTCGAGATTCAGGTTAGCATTTATCTTAGTCTTTCTTCAAAATGGCTAATAAACATTCTATTATGACCCGAGAAATGGTAGAGAGCTTTTGCAATAGTTATTATATTCCCGATGAAGTTCATCCTACCGCACCGGGGCGGGATAGGACTATCACCCAATTTCCTGAGGGTAAAGTGGGTGTCTATACTAGGTTATTTGATTACTGTGGCTATAGGATTCCTCTTACCAAGTTTTTTGTATCCGTTCTCAAATATTTCCGTATACATATTTCTCAATTATCCCCCTTCGGTGCTGCTCGTATATCTCACTTCGAGGTTTTGACGCGCGTACTTGATCTTGGCCCGTCGGTAGCTGTTTTTCGTGCGTTTTATACGCGTATGTATAGTGACGGATTGTTTTCGTTTGCGAAACGTTCCCTATCGGCTCCTTCTTGTCTCTCGAAGCCTCCGGATTCTATTAAGAACTGGGCGGACCATTTTTTCTGGGTTGATTCCCGAGTGTTTCCTATCTCCGTTCCTTTGTATACTGGGGGCGTGTTGGAGAAGGATCCGGCTCCCCATCTCACTGCTCGTCAAGAGCAAGCTGTTCAGGTCCTTTCTTCTAATAAAGCTCCCTTCCGGCGGTATCCGGAATGCTTCTTAGCTCTTGTGGGTTTAAGTCCTTACTATCCATTTGGTGAAAATACTTATCCAGCTTTTGAGAGACCTGATAGAACGGGTGGGTGAAAATACTTAGCCTTTGTGGAATGCCCCCCTTTTTTTTATAATATTTTTTGTGTAAGGCGTTTAGTCTTTTGGTATTTATTTTGCAGACATGGGTTTGCTTGACTATATCAGGACCGCTGACCCACGGAAGGTACAAGTGGTAGAAGTTCAAAAAGAGGAGGAGCAAGTGACGTTGTTTGATAGTATAAAACATTGCTTTGTTTCCCTGGATGCTCCTGCTGCGGGACATCAAGCAAGCGGTAGTGGTTCTGGCGCTGGTGCTAAGGTTTCTGTTTCGTCCGCAGCAGGAAATGTTGTTGAAGAGAACGTCATTCCAGAGGGTTCTTTCTTGGATTTAACAGACCCGGAGTGTGATGTGACTGTGGTTGAGAAGAATGTTGCTCAGAAGCAGCCAGAGAAATCCAAGAGAAAAAAGTTGTTAAAGCGAAGTGACCCTCTTCCTGCTAAAAGACTGAGGGTAGATCATCCTAGCCTTGCTTCCGGGACAGGTGGGAAGTCACTTGCTAGTTTGAGACGGACCCTCCCGGAAGGTTCCCTTTTATTGGGGACTTCCTCCCCGGCTGATATCCCTACTCAGGTTGCCGTGCAGAGGTACGCGCGTGCTCATCCCTTGATTTTGTTTGTAATTATGCTTTCCCTAACATTATTATATATATATTTATTTATTTCTTTTTTTTAGTTCCCAAGTTGCGGATACCCCTGTCTATACTACTGTTGACACTGTAACCTCCAGCAGGGGCAAGACGCTTGTTGTACCCACGTCGGACGTGGGCGGATCCTCCCAGCCGGAGACGTCGGAAGAGTCGGCTGACTCGTTCTATGAGACGGCCGTCTTGAATTCTGAAGATGCCAAGCGTTGGTATATTCCTCGCTAGAACATAACTAACGACTCTCTGCTAGATGACGGCTTTTCTTGTCGAACGTTGGTTGATCGTGTCGCTCCACCGGCTTTTTCTCCACACTCTGCAATATGGATTATGATCAATTGTTTGAGGAGTTCAATGTGGGGGCTGCGCGACAGATATGTCTTGGGTCGGAGGTGAGGTCCCGTGCTGAACATGAGCTGGAACTTAAAGAGAAGCTTCGAGGTAAGTATGATGCTCGGGGGGTTCTTCTTAGGGAAAAGGATGCTGAGATTGCTAGGCTGAAGTCTTTGGTGGAGGAGAAGGAGACGAAGTCCGCGGAGGTTATTCGTCTCCCTGATCAGGTTTCCATTTTGGCTGCGGATAAATCCCTTTTGAGCGCAGAGGTGTCGGCTCTAAAGAGTGTTGTTTCACAGAAGGATACTGACATCTCCCTCCTTGATTCTCGTGCTTCATATCTCAAGTCCGCCCTTGATGACTCTCAAGCTGCCTGTGGTGAGGCCAGGAGCTTGATTTCTTCCTTGTCCTCCGAAAGAGATGGACTTGCCTCTGAGGTATGACTTACCCGTTCTTACGGGGTTTTTTTTTTTTAAACTTAACATCCCTTTCTTGCAGGTTTCTACTCTTCATTCCGCTTTTCGTGATTTTAAAGAGAAGATGGAAGCCCAGCAGGAAGAACAAGCTCAGGAGTTGTACAATCGTGTAGCCGAACTTGAGGCACACGTAATGGATGTGTCCGGTCGTCTGGAGGGGGAATTTTACCCTGCTTACCTGACTGCTCTAGCTGGACGAAGATGGCTGCTGACCCACGGGATGGAACTTGCTATGGTTAAATGTTTGAAATCCCCCGAGTACCAAGGAATTTTGGGTCATGCTTTAGGCCGAGCCGTGGATTATGGTATGCAAGAGGGTTTAGCGGCCGGACATGAACATGGAATTGCTGGAACTCCACTTTCCGCCGTCGTGGCATACGATCCTGAGACTGCCAAGAACAACTATTTTGATGCGGTAAGAGCTCTTGAAGAAGCGGATTTTCCCTTGATTCATTTGTTGAAGTCCAAGAAAGATTCCGGGATGGATGAGGTCTTAGATTGTTTTTTACTGGACGGACCTTTTGCAAATCTCCCTGAAGCTGCTTATCTTCAGCCGTGCCTCGAGCAACTCTCCGTCCCAATCTATTATGCCGATGTGAATGCTGTTGTTGGGGAGACCTCTTTATCCATTGCGCTTCTTAACGTTCACAACTGTGCCGAGGGTGCGAGGAAGCATGCCGCAGCTCTTCGTCGGTTAATGGTGGATATAGTTTCTCATCCTTTGTCTCCTCACAAATTTTATTGGTGAAGCTAGCACATCTGCATTTTTTTTTTTTTTTTTTTTTTTTTTTTTTTTTTTTTTTTTTTTTTTTTTTTTTTTTGTTGCTTTCTGTGTTGATGATCTTAGACACGGTTGAAGATTTTGAGAATGGGTTTGATGCCCACCGTGAAGATCCTCGTTTTGAGATTTTGCCGTGACATGACATGGTTTATTTTGTATGCCGTGGCCTTATTGGCCATTGCGGCTTTGATTGTAAATGTGGACATTAACTTTGTAAGGTTTTAATATATATTCTACGATATCGTGTAGGTCCGTACCATAACACGCTTTTTGGTGCTATGTTCGCTATTTGTCTATTACTGGTGTACGTTCGTAAATAATAGTCTTATGGAATATTTGTGGGTTAATTCTCCGCGTCGGCTTGCATACCTCTTATGCACCTGAGCTGATTTTGAGGTTGCTCAACCTTTATTATACGGGATAATATTTTTGTGGAGCATGGCTCCTTGCATGCATGTTTTAACAATTAATATAACTTTGCAAAGTAAAGATAATTTAAAATTTAAAACTTGTGAGGGTAGCTAATCCCCACTTTTTCATTGAAATTCAAAATATTACAAGATGCGAATAAATACAGATATTGCCCTTCGGAGCATCATGTGCCGGGCGAATTCTTACATTTCATGTATATAACATTTTTTGAGATTACAAATGTTCCATGTCCTCGGCATGTCATTTCCTTTGCGGTCTTTTAGTTTGTAAGCTCCTTTCCAAGCGACTCTTTAACTTCATATGGTCCCTCCCACTTGGGTCCAAGTTTACCTACCGTCCGTGGCAGACTTGCCATTCATTGGTGAGGTAACCATTCGCCCTGTTGAAGCTCGTTCCGCGACTCTTGAGTTGTAATATTTTACCATCTTTTTTTTATTTTTGATTCTGTATGGTTGTTTGCTCCCTTCTTTCTTCTATTAGGGTCTACGTTGATTCCCAAAGCTTCGTTGTTACTGGCTTGATCCACCTCCGCGGTCCGAAGTGTTGGCATGCCTATCTCCGCCGGGATGACAGCTTCCGTGCCGTATGTTAACGAGAATGGTGTTTCCCCGTTACTTGACTTGATCATTGTACGGTGAGCCCATAGGACATGCGGAAGTTCTTCTATCCAATCTTTGCTTTTTTCCTCAAGCCGTGCTTTTATTCCTTCTCCTAAGCTTCTATTTGCTCTTTCAACTAGACCATTTGCTTGCGGGTGTTTCACAGAGGCGAAGCATTGGCGGATGCACAGTTTCTCACACCAATCTTTAAATGGATTGTCACGGAACTGCTTTCCATTGTCTGATATGATTTCTCCTGGTAGGCCAAATCTGCAGACAATGTTATCCCATACGAACTTCTTCACTTGATTGCCAGTGATGGTTGCGACGGCCTTTGCCTCGATCCATTTGGTGAAATAATCGATGGCAACAATTAAGAATTTGACTTTACCTGGTCCTTCCGGGAAAGGTCCGGCTATGTCTATCCCCCACTTATAAAATGGCCATGGAGACGTGATGGGGGTCAAGTTCTGCTGCGGATTTCTTGGGACGGGACGGTGTATTTGACAGTCATTGCATTCCCTTATCAAATTCCTTGCGTCCATATGCATTGTCGGCCAGTAATATCCTGTTTGGATTACCTTGGCAACCACAGATCTAGGGCCGGAATGCATGCTGCATGACCCCTCATGTATCTCTCTTAGGACATAGTTTGCTTGGAGTGGTCCGACGCACCGGAGCCATGGACCTAAAAAGGATTTCTTGTACAGGGTTCCATTGATCATGGCATACCTGACCGCTTTCCGGCGTACCGCTCTGGCCTTCTTTGTATCCTCCGGAAGGATTTCCTTTGTCAGGTACTCGCATATGGGTGTCATCCATGTGTTACCTTCTTCTTCCACCACGTCAAGAATTTCCTTTTCGTTTATGGACTTTTCCTTCAATTCTTCCACGAGAAATTAACAAAGGTCTGACCAATGGAAAAAATTCGCCATGGGTTGGAAAGGCCTTGAGGTCTGACCAGAGAAGTCAATCCAAATACATGTGTTCTTCATTTGGCTGGCACAGACTTAAAACTTCACATAGGGGTATACACATAAATTTTACAAAATAGGTGACAAAAAAACGTGTACAAGAAGCATGCAAAACATCTTGTAGCACAAGTTAAGAAAAACATTTTGTTAACATTTTAATGTTAACACCATTTCGTTAAAAGTTCTCGGTAGCTCCATTTTAAACGCACAAAGAAGCGGAGAAACAGGTCAGCGCGGAGCTTATTAAAAACCTGACTTCTTTAGGGAAGCCGTAGCAAAAACCCGCCTTAAACTTCTCTTGTAGTTTGTTCAACAATGGGTGAGCCGTATTTCCAATTGACTAATGATGCTATTATATGTTAAGAAACCTTTTGTTAACAAATAGTTTTTAGTTACGTGGCCACAATTATGGTGGGTTTCAGAAATTGAGTGAGAAACCCTATATTGTACTCCATGTATCCGAAGACACAAGTAGTTCCAATAATTCCCTTATATGCCGAAGCATGTAGTGGGGCGAGATAAGATTAAAGATCAATTCAACCCCATACTGCGCACATAAAAACTAAAAATTACACAAGAAATCAAATTTCATAGTTTTAATGTCCGTATTAAATTTGTCCAGAAAACTACCGGTTTCGTAAATAACCAACGTAAATGGTCCACAGGAGTATAAATTAAGTGTGTAATATTATACATGTTCAATCCAGAGTGTGACTTATAAGTGAAATTCATTTATAAGAGTTTCATAAAGGCTATTTTGCAAATATTGAGGCATCACCATGACTTATCACATATAAAGCAAATAATCAGACGCATTAAAATTGGAGTAGAATTTGAAGACAAACTCTTATATTGAAAGCAGTAAATCATATAATGCCTCGAGTTCTCAATAGGTCTTCCCGTAATTGGGAGAACCAAAAGGGTCTCTCACTTAGGTTTTCTGCTAAAGTACCTAGATCGCCACATCCATCATATAGCATGATTGCATGAGTCTTAAGGCCGATATAAAACAAGAATAGAATAACATGACAACTTAATTAACATTTAATTTTAATCCATTCTTCTTTTTATCAAGTAACGTTTATGTTGATTCTAGGTGTTTATTTATTATTTATGGCAAGGATTGCATATCATTGCCATAATTTTCCATAAAACAATAAATAAATCAGATTTCATGCAACCCTAACGTGTTTAAATATGTGTGTAACCTATAAAACACCAAACGAGTTGGCTTTGATACCACTGTTGGGATTTGATAAACTGTTAACCATTAACACTAAGAGTGCGCAGCGGGATTATGGCTCAAGTATGTGTGCATATGATTACACACATAGAATAAACAAAAAAATGGTGTAAACAAGAAAACTCAACTTGTTTATTGAGTCAACAACAAACTGTAATGAAACAAAGTGGTTAAAGTTACCACCTCTATGGTTGTCTCACACAACACGTCAAACAGCAGTCACGATGCTAGTCTGTTGTTCACGTCTCTCAAACACAAGTGTTACTTTTTGTTTCTTGATTAAGTATAAAACAACCCGTGTTTAATATTATTCTAGAGTCCGCGATCCAAATACACAAAGTGGTATGCGTTTGGATCGAAACAAAGAAACAAATAAAAAAGAAAACCCAAAAAACCACCATAGGTCTCGAACCCTGATCTGTCTTTAACTAGAATGGACGAACGAGATGACTGGATGTCCTTTGTTGCATTTAATTCGATCTGATTTACTTCTTATTGTTGATCATGTGGATTGCATTGTATATTCTATACAGTGTCATACAAATCGATGCATCGTGAAGTATATCTTATGCATGCAGCCAGACAAGGTTTTGTATTTCTGTTTGTCAAATCACAAGGAAAAAATAAGAAAACGCAGATAGTCTTTAGGGTTTCTGACTTGATTTTGTGGTCGTATAGTGTTGTGATGGTGTTCTGCTGAAAAGAGGGAGGAGAGAGGGTGTTTATATAGCCCCTCTAACTCTAATGTCTCTCAACTTGTTCTCCACTCCAAGTTTATTGTCTAGCAATCTCACACTTTTCAAAATTGACACTTTGACCCTTCTCCTTTTATTTAACATGTATTAATTAGTTTATAAAGTCTAACGGTTAAACTAATTATCGTTAAATATCTTTCGTGAAACATATTATATATTTAATAAATATAAACGAGTTACATATATTAAATACATAATAAACGTACTCTTCGTGTCTTAACGTGTGTGCCCCCAATAGGCTCACACATTTCTAATCATATAGGTGCGTATCCAACTACCATAATCCAACAACACTTCATTTGTCTTAACTTTTATCATCAACTTGTATAACGAGAGAAGTAAGATGAATCTATATCTTTATTAGGATAGTCTTGTGAATATTTGTGGGTTATTCTCCCGGCGCCGGGCTTGCAATACCTCTTACGCGCCTGAGCTAATTTTGAGGTTGCTCAACCTTTATTATACGGAATAATATTCTTGTGGAGCATGGCTCCTTGCATGCATGTTTTCACAATTAATATAACTTTGCAAAGTAAAGATAATTTAAAATTTAAAACTTGTGAGGGTAGCTAATCCCCACTTTTTCATTGAAATTCAAAATATTACAAGATGCGAATAAATACAGATATTGCCCTTCGGAGCATCATGTGCCGGGCGAATTCTTACATTTCATGTATATAACATTTTTTGAGATTACAAATGTTCCACGTCCTTGGCATGTCATTTCCTTTGCGGTCTTTTAGCTTGTAAGCCCCCTTTCCAAGCGACTCTTTAACTTCGTATGGTCCTTCCCATTTGGGTCCAAGTTTACCTCCGTCCTGAGCATGACTTGCTTCATTGCTGCGGTAGACCATATCACCCGGCTTGAAACTTGTTCCGCGGACTCTTGAGTTGTAATATTTTTCCATCTTTTTCTTGCTTTTTGCTTCTTGTATTGCTGCTTGCTCCCTTTTTTCTTCTATGAGGTCCAAATTGATTCCCAGAGCTTCGTTGTTTTTAGCTTGATCTATCTCTGCGGTGCGAAGTGTTGGCATGCCTATTTCTGCCGGGATGACAGCTTCCGTGCCGTATGTCAATGAGAAAGGTGTTTCCCCGTTACTTGACTTGATCATTGTACGGTGAGCCCATAGGACATGCGGAAGTTCTTCTATCCAATCCCTGCTTCTTTCATCAAGCCTTGCCTTTATTCCTTCTCCTAGACTTCTATTTGCTCTTTCAACTAGACCATTTGCTTGCGGATGTTTCACGGAAGCGAAGCATTGGCGGATGCACAGTTTCTCACACCAATCTTTGAATGGATTATCACGGAACTGCTTTCCATTGTCTGATATGATCTCCCCTGGTAGGCCAAATCTGCAGACAATGTTGTCCCATACGAACTTCTTCACTTGACTACCGGTGATGGTTGCGACGGCCTTTGCTTCAATCCATTTAGTGAAGTAATCGATAGCAACAATTAAGAATTTGACTTTACCTGGTCCTTCCGGGAAAGGTCCGGCTATGTCTATCCCCCATTTATAAAATGGCCATGGAGACGTGATGGGGGTCAAGTTCTGCTGCGGATTTCTTGGGACGGGACGGTGTATTTGACAGTCATTGCATTCCCTTATCAAGTTCCTTGCATCCATATGCATTGTCGGCCAGTAGTATCCTGTTTGGATTACTTTGGCGACTACAGATCTAGGGCCGGAATGCATGCATCACGACCCCTCATGTATTTCTCTTAAGACATAGTTCGCTTGAAGTGGTCCGACGCACCGAAGCCATGGTCCTAAAAAGGATTTCTTGTATAGGGTTCCATTGATCATGGCATACTTGGCTGCTTTCCGCCGTACCGCTCTGGCCTTCTTTTTATCCTCCGGAAGGATTTCTTTTGTCAGGTACTCTTGTATGGGTGTCATCCATGTATTGCCTTCTTCTTCTACTATGTCGAGAATTTCTTCTTCATTTATGGACTTTTCCATTAATTCTTCCACGAACACCTGTTTGTTAAGATGCACGAAGCTTGTGGACGCGATCTTGCTCAGGGCATCCACTTTCTTGTTTTCACTTCGCGGTATTTGTTTGATGGAAAATTCCTTGAAGCTTTTTGCCAGTATTTTTACTTTGTTTAAGTATTGGACCATGCCTGACTCTTTGGCGATATAAGAGCCGTTAACTTGATTGACCACAAGTCTTGAGTCAACATTTGCTTGCAAGTTTTTTATACCCATTTGATTGGCCACAATTCTTGAGTCAACAGATGGCGCCACTTGTTAGTACAAAATTCGTGTTGGGCTTGGTAGAGTGTCTCAAGTCTCTTGTCGGGTCGGGCCTTCAAGTAACTTGGATGCTGGATCTTGTACTAGAGCAAGAGAAGTAATGATTTTCTGCACAATTAAAGATAAACCGTTAGCCTTACCGTGGGGACGGACCCCACGATTAGACTCCGGCGTGAGAGTAAGTATTCATATTGTCAGAGTATGTGTCAGATATAATAAGAATAATTGTGTACCTTTTGGGATGTATTGTGACCCCTATTTATAGGTGTCTAGTACTAGAGTTTCCTAGTATTTCGGTTACTTTAGTAGTGGCCGGAGTGGGTCCCTTGTCGGGCAAGGGTCCTCAACAATTGTGTTGAACGGACGCAGATGTTCTGCGGACGGATCGTCTTATAGGTAGATCCGTGGGCGGATCGTCTACAAGCGGATCCGCGGACGGATCGCTAGGTTCGGGGCCGAAGCCCACGCGAGATTGGGCTTTACCATGGCCTGATAGGTTTAGCCAAGAAGCCCAAGTGATAATGTGGCCCAAGCCCAGAGGCTTGGTATACCCATTATACGTCATCAAAACCAGGCTACCAACAATTTTGACGAAGCATATTGCATTGGGTCAGGCGGATTCGGCAAAGTGTACAGAGCAGTTCTTGAACATTTTGATAACAGTAATTCCTCGTTGATAGAAGGGGTGGATAAATGCGATTTACCCTTACCCAGGGAAACAATATAGCAAAACGGTAGCCATAAAAGCGCAATACAATTAAAAACACATCAAAGAAGAGAACAAGGGATTCATTGGCAGTAAATATTGAAAAAACCCTCTAACTTGGTTGTATGCCTTTGAGAAATTATTTATTATTCATCTCTTCCTTGGATTTTGTTATTGGGAAAAAAGGGTAAAAACGGGGCATTTGATCTGGTTTATTGAAAGCATTTTGCTTCGGAAAATGGGATGGTTCTTGAAAAAAAACTATTTGGGGGAAAGCAGTGGATAAGATGACTACTTTCTTAAACTTGGGGGGCGGCAATCATTCCTGAAAAATATATGTTTCCTCGATTGGTTGCAACTTGGTTCTGAATTACATTTTGCCACATAAACCAACACAGATTCATGGCCATACAAAAAGATGATTTTTCACCACCGTGGGAACATCCCAAGGGGAGCGATAAATTTATTTCTTTACTGGGGAGGGGATAAGTTTTTGGGGAAGGGCAATGATTGGGCGGGGGATTTTGGGCGGGGCCTCTCCAAAATTTTTCAAACCAAGCAGGATTTTTTCCAAGGCGGGCCCCAGCTCTTTTTAATACCAGTATGGGTGTGCAGGTATACATATTGTTGTATTTTTTTGGGGGAACCCAGAAAAATATGAGAAAGGGTTTGGTTAAAAAAACTAAACCAAGAAAATCGGACATATACTCGTTTGGGGGGGAGGTTTTTGTGTTAGCTTGAGATCTTGAGTGGAGGATGGGGGCCTTTTGATTCCCGTTTATACACACAAAAAGTGTGAAATGAGATAGGTGAAATTTGCAACCCCACCCTTTTGCAAGTGTTCATTTTTTAAAAAAAGGAGGAACGGGTAATTGGGATTCATAGTTGTATACCAAAGATATAAAAGGGGTGGAGGGAAGGGGGTTGGGGAAAAAACCGATATGACAACAACATGATTAATGTTTCTTTAAGTAATGGGGGGGGGGGGTGGGGGGGGGGGAACCGGGATAAAATAGGGGGGGGAGTCTTTGGGGAACGTAATTTTTTTAGAAATATATACATTTTCGGATGCGTCACAGGAATAAACTCAAGCGAAAACGGCGTCACCCATCAATTAGAAATCTGTTTTCTTCATACGGGAAACTTCAAAAAAAAACGCATTACAAATTTGGGGGGGGACCTCTCAGGTAAGTCGATTTTTTTTTATTAAGGATAAAAAAAACGGTTTTCCATTTTCTTCCCCTTATTTTCTTGGATAAGTAATATGTGGACCATTCCTATACATTATACTTTGTGTAGGGACCCAAACCATTTTTCATACTACCCCCCCCCAGAAAAACCTTATTACTTCATTTATGTTTTACGATTTCTAAAACCATTTTATGGTTCCCCTTTTCCTTTGTACTTAAGTTTTGCGGAATTTATTTGTTTTTTTTTTGTCTTTAATACTTTTTATTTTTAATTAAGTTTAATTTAAACTTTATGACGTGCTACTGATTTCGCCGGTTTATATAAACTTTCTTCGGGGGTCTTCTTAGTTTTCTTACATGGTTATTTATTATATGGTTTTTTCTTTATTTGGGGAAACCTTGGCAACCACCAACCCTTGATTTACAAACCCCTTAACTCTATTGGACATGAAAAATACTTGGGAGTATGGGGACTTGAAAACCTTAAATGAAAAATAAAAAATTTTTTGGAAAGAAAAATTCCTTGTTTTCATTCCTGTTTTTTTCAAACTTAACAAAAATAGGGGAATCAGACTGGTCCATTAAATTTCTGTCAGGGGGGTAAAATCTCACAAGGGGAGGGGAACAGGCTCAAACTGTCCACTTTGAAAGGAGAAAAATAAAGTTGGGCCACGGGGGAATAAAGGGGCTTTCAGTCAAGAACAATTATTCCATTTTGGGACATGGGATTCTGGGTATGTTGTTACAAGGGGGAACTACTCAGAATTAACTCATGGGAAGATTATATTCATTTGTTGCAAAAAAAGCGGTTGGGATAAGATAGTCGGGTCAAGGAGATTTGGGCTGAAGTTTTTGTGGGACAAGGAGGGGTCGGGGGCAGCCAAAGCTAAATTTATTTGGGGCCAGAGTTGGACATTAACTAATGGAGGGAAGTATTTTAAACCAATGTTTAAACGTCCATTTGGAGTGCGCGCGCGCGCGTAGGCTAATGTGTGTGAAGAGGTTGAAAAAAAATTTAACCTGTACTATGGGGGGGGGGTGAGTAATGAAGAGGATGAAAAAATTACTGTATATGAGTATGCATCCAGAGGTAGCCTTGATAAGTACTTGAGCGATGATAGTCTTACGTGGGTGATGCGGCTTAAAATATGCATTGATATTGCAATTGGGTTGGAGTTTCTTCATGGAACTGTTTCAAGTCCAGAAGTGGTAATACATAGGGACATCAGCAGCAGCAACATTCTACTATTTGATGACTGGAAAGCAAAAATTACCGGTTTTGGGCTTTCCTTAGTATGCCCAACAAGTCAGGATTTAGAGTATGTCATCGACAATGTTTCAGGCACAATCGGCTATCGTGACCCACTATACTCTCAAGAAGGCTTCTTAACCAAAGAGTCTGATATATTCTCATTGGGTGCGGTCTTATTCGACATATTGTGTGGGAAACTATCATCCGTAAAACTAGATGACGACTATCTTTATTTGCCCTTTTTGGCCAAAAAACACTATCATTTTAAAAAACTTGATGAGTTAGTGTTTGAGGGTATAAAGGAACAAATTGAGCCACAGTCATTTGTTACATTTGCAAAGATTGCCTATCAATGCATACATCACCGAAGAGAAAGACGCCCAACAGCTAATGAAGTGGTCATACAACTCAAGAAATCATTGGAATTTCAGGTAAGTTTCTGTATTTTGACAAAACTGGCTAACTTTTTATTCATATATATCTAAACTATGGCCTTTAACTGTTTTATAAAGTGTAAGAAAGTAACTGTATGAAACATGAGTTTATTAAATGATTAATGTATGTACAGGAGGATTATGAGAAATGGGAGCCCGAATTGCCTAAAGACTATAAAGAAATAATCCAGAAGTCAAAGTGCCCTGAAATGTATTCTACCATCAAAAAAGAGGATCTTTACAACATCTTTTCGAAGGGAATCCTCCTTCAACAAGACAAAGTGGTAATCAGTTCATTCTCATATCTTGGTTATGTTGTATTTCTGGTCTTCTATGCATCTTTTACCTTTTGAAGGATAGTTCATAATCACACATGCATTTATATAACAAATGATATATTTTTTTGTATAACAGTTGCTGTCATTCGATGGAGACAGAGAAAGAAATGAAATGGTGTCAGCGACAATGTTTTCTTACATAGGTAGTTGTCCGCATGAGTTGAAATCGCTTCCGGAATCAAGGTTATTCTCTCTACCTGATATCTAAATCTGTTAGTATTATTATGTCATAAGCATACATATGCAGTTTTGATAGAAGTAATTTTAATTACTTTTTAAATTTTGAATTTAGTTACTTTACCTGTTTAATGCATGACAAATTGTCTATGGTAGCATTATATAATCATAATTATGATCAAACTTAAGAACCCCTTTGACTACGTTCACATTTTGCCCCTGTAATACACTTGCTTATCACAATGACTGCGTGCACTTAAACAAAACATTTTTTAATCTCTTTGACTCTATTCTGCTAGAACTGCTAATCCCCTGCGCTAATCACAGATTAATAGTGCTTCATCTCTATCTCTTTTACACTTCAGACCTCATCTCATCAGGTTAATAACAAGATTGGTCCTGCATACATACATATCAACAACGAGAACTGATGTTGTACATGACAAAATGGATTTTAATACTCAAATCTCAACGTAATAAACCTTCTAATAAGGTAGTTGAGGTTTACCCCTGTCTTGGTCCTCTTATCTCATGACCGTGAATTATAAATTTTGCTAGCATCTTGATAGTGATTTTTGTAATATTCTTACCTTTATTTAAATAGAAATTTGTCTGGTACACTAAATTCTAATATAGAATTTATACTCTTGTTCCAAAATTTTACGAAATTCAAAAGTAGAAGTGTACGGGAATAAAGGCTATGACTGATTTCGACTTGGATGTTTATAATATGCGCAGGTTTGGGACAGTGGTGGAAATGTTAGATATTTCCGACTTGAACATCGAAATCAAGACAAAAGCTCAATTATTATCTCCAAATGTTGTTTATGGGGTCTATTTAGTTTTCAAATTTTGCGATTTAAGAAACTTTTCAAGTAAACCTATGTATGTTAACCTAAATTATAGAAAGGGACACGAAAGTCTACATGCATAT
>BQNB010019723.1:0-63513 GCA_026074375.1 Tanacetum coccineum | reverse complement strand
GAATGATATTTGTTGCCTTGATATCATAATCAGCTTGAATTGCTTCCGTAGCAGATAACTCAGAATATTTCTTTGGTCTCGTCACTCCATTGAAGTCCAGATGAGTGGACCATTCTCAACGGATTCAAGGATCATTCGTCCATGTTGTCTATTCATCATGTATAGCTCTATTATGCTTTTCCAAGAATCGTACATATCCTTTTCCAACATAGGTGGACGATTGTCAGCACCTGAAAGAATCGCTTTGTCAGCAAGAGTCGTCATTGAAAAATATGTATGTTAAAAGATTACTTGTTTGATCGGACGGTGGTAGAAAGAAATTATGTTTAAATAAGTTGCCTTTTAAGTGATTTAAGTCTTGAAACTATACGGGATTTTACAATTCTTGACAAAACCGGGAAAGACACATAAATGTTTCACGGGATTTTACAAGTCAAAGAAATAAACCGTATAATTTTAGAAATTTAAGTTGTTCGACTTGAGTTATTTGACTCAGGTTGTTTGACTTGGGTTGTTCGACTCAGGTTGTTCGACTCGAGTTGATCGACTCAGGTTGTTCGACTTGGGTTGTTCGACTCAGGTTGTTCGACTTCAACAGTGACAAAACTCAAAATCTCAAAAACACAAAAAGATACTTTTTTATCGGTTTTTTGTAAAAAATCTTGTACAACTAGTATTACCAACCCTATAGGAATAAGTTTAAGGTTTTTAAGCCGAAAAATTTAAAATCAAGATTTTGTTCTTTGTAAAGGTTTTTGAACACAAAAGTGACAAAAAAATGTTATTTTTCTAGATTCAAAGCTTGTACACCTATATCTTAAAGATACTAGATCAAATTTACCAAGGTAAATGATCTTTTAGTGTCCACAATAGCTTCGAAAACAAAAAAATAAAGAGAAAGGACGAATCTTGCAAGAAACCCACGAACCAAAAACAAAACTTAAACACAAAAACTAAACACACCACTCCATGGCTCTTGATACCAATTGTAGACTAATCTAATAACATACTAGATGTGAGGGTAGAGAGAGAGTGGGTTGGATGAACACTTAGAGAGAGAAAGAACATAAAAGAGAGAACTTTGTTAATGTGTGAAAAATGAACAACCAACCACCTCTCCAAGGCATGGAGAGGTGTTTATATACTTACAATGGATGGTGGGCTTGGGCTTGCATGGGTTTATCCATGGGCCTTTAGCTAACTAACTATGTAAGTTTCCAAAAATTACTTAACGAGCTAACGACTGTTATCTATGGAAGCGACCGACACTTTCCTAGGAATTTTGTATTCCTAACAAACATATATGTATGAAAATTAATGCAAATAATGTGCCCGTGTAGATGTTCAACCCGCAACATCCAAATTGTTCCGACATGGTATACATTCGTTATTTCGGTACCGCCGAAACTAGTGAGCGCTACTCACCCGAACGGGGATGTTAATCCCAAATAGATCTATTCATAACATTCAAACTTACAATCTAGTAATTAACAGTTCATGATTTATGGGCATAGTGGGTTGTAGCTACTTAGGAAAACTCGTAATTTGTTAAATTGTACTTGCGTCCAAATGTAAAATAATGCATGTTTCTCACCCCGAGAATTGTAAATCATTGGAATCGTATAAAAATGGGGCTATGAACTCACCTCAAGTGAATGATTGATTATCTAAACCAAGTAAGTGAAATGTCTCGCGGAATCCGAATGCAACCTAATTAATTATAGATCGTATGAGTATAATGTATTTAATATAAATACAATATGATGAGTTATAGAGTTACACCACCACATAATAGTTTTAGTTTAATTTAAAAGTCAAAACAATATTTAAATTGTACTTTGTTAAATAAATGTCTACGTATATATATCCGTAAAATAAAATGTTATCTTTGTCCAACAATTAATTATTTGTTAATAATACATGATTTAATATTTTTATTGATTATATAATGATATTATATAATTAGTTTAATTGTTTTATAAAATAATATTTATAAAGTTAAAAACGTATATAAATATTATGTAAATGATACGACAATATTTCTTAAGGTTTTTATAGCCCAAACGGACTCGAAAACCATATTTTTAGTTTTGATCAAAAAGTTATATTTTTATAAAAATTACAAAAAATTATTTATAAAAATATATTAGTTTTTGTATTTCTATTTATCCGAAATCTTTGAAAACTCGTAACTTGCTCATTTTAACTCCGTTTCGCGTGTTCTTTATATGTATGGAATCGTGAAGAAATAATCTATTCAAAGAAAATGTTCACTATTTTTATAAAAATCTGAGTTGGAACAGTAAATTCAAAATGTGTTTATAAAACTATTTTTATAAACTTAAATCTTTCCAAACTTGTAACTCATTCGTTTTAATTTCGTTTTTCAAGTTTCTATTGAGATGATCTATCATAATAAAATATTTATAAATTTCTATCAGATCTATAACAGTTTCAGTTTTTATAAAACTATTTTTATAAAAACACTTTTATATATTTAATTATTATAATCTTGTAAATATCATAACTTCTTCCTTATAGCTCGGTTTTTAGTTCTTTATATGATTACGATCCTCATAATATGTACTATTTTAATAAAATGTTTCCTGAATTTATTAAATTTCGAATCTAAACAGTAAGCTCAAAACAATATGCTTTTATATATGTAATTTATAAACTAGTTTTATAAATTATTACTTGGTTAATTTGTACAAGTCATCTGCATTACTTTATACCACATCTTAGGTACATTTTGGGTCCTCTAAATGTGTCCATCATATTTGTCCAAGATAAAATGTTCTCACTTTATTTGTGCATAAACTTTAATAATAAACTTATTAACAAATAAATTTATACACTAAACATATAAATTAACCAACAATTATATAAAGTATTTTTCTTGTGTTCTAGCATATTATTAACACCATTTCATTACAAGAATAATTAAGTTCGAATTATATACATGCTTACTTTATTTTGTAAACCATAAAAACAAACCCTAGGTGGTGACTAACATAATAACAAGTATTAACCCAAGTATTAACCCTAAATACTTATCATAAAACCCTTAAGAAGATGATGAAGATGATACACATCACAACCCAAGTATTAACTCTAAATACTTATCATAAAACCCTAACTTCCTTAGAAAACCCTAGTTTCTTTCTTGAATCAAACCTTAATTAATTAATACCCAAGCTTCCAAATCACCTTGCCACACCTTAGATATTACTACTAATGATACTTGTATGCTTGTTACCCTTGAAAAATCAAAATTATGAACACCCTAAAAGTTTAATATGAGACGTGGGTTTTTAGAGTGGAAAAGAGAGTATTTGATTTGTTTACTTGCTAGTTAAAAGTGTGTGCTAAATCTTTACTAGGTACATCCTTATATACTAAGAGGTATTAAGTTAAACAACTAGCAACCCATGGTTCAAGAGTGGTAAAGGTACTAATCTTGTAATGTGCTCTCCTCCTCCCTAGGATGAGGGATGTGACTTTAGTGGAAGGAAATGAGCATGTGTGATATTAGGAAGTATAATTTGATTTTTGGTTTGTGCTTTCTATCGTTGTGGATTCGGCCCTAGTGTATAAAGGGTAGATATTTATTTAATTTTTGTGTATTGGGTATAAAAGTGGGTATTTGTTTGAGTATAGATGGGTATTGGTGCTTCCGGGTATGCCTAAATGTACTTTATTGCGAAACGTAAACGTTTTACGTAACCAATGAAAATAAAATATGAAACTTTTATTTGTTTGATGTAAACTTTTATTTGTTTGATGTCCGTTTACGTTGAATGTTGATTTTTAGTTTATGTGATTTAACTAAACGATGAAAATTAAAAGTAAACGCGTAAAAGCCTAAATATAAATAATAGAAAGTATTGAGTCATAAAATGACCTGAAATAACGGATTTTTACAGATAACGGATTTTTACATCACCTCTCTCACCTGCAAAACCGAATATTAAAACGTGACTACATATCCGCAACCACATCGAAAACCAAATCATACGAACAACAAAAAACCGCAAAAGTAGCTTTTTGGCGCTTTCGCAATCGTTAAGTTTACAAAATAAAATGAGTCTCGCGAATTTTATTAGGATATCATCATTATTCTAAGAGGGTGATATGATTAGCACTTATTGACAACTCAAGATCTATCAAAGCGGAACAAAGAGGTGGGAAAGATAAAAGTATTTCATTGTAACAGCGAACGTATTTCAAAGGGTAAAATCAGTGTTACCTGTTTCTTTCACAATCGGTCTGTGCAGGTTACCTAGTATTTCGGCCTCAGATCAACAAAAAGCTGAGACCAATGAAACAACAGACGTATACAAAGAAGGACAGGAAATGGAAGAAAAAAATGGCGAAAACCAATCTGCACCAAATTGGATTCCACGACGTTCTATTTGACTTCGCATCCTACTTTGATATGACACACTCTATCTGTGGTATCGGTTTTTTGTCGATCTAAACCCGACACCCTAACAAACATAAAAAAAGTCGACATGTATAACAGATGCCGGTAAATTATGTCCGTCAGATTGTGGAAGAGGTTGGCTCAGCTTTAGGTTAAAGCATATCATAGCTGCATACCTATAAGATTGCCTAGCCAGATTACGCACCGCTCATATTCATCATTGCCGCGTCATAGTAACGTGTATTTCATGTGCTGATAACCTGTTTCGTGGGTTGCATTGCCAACACGAATGCTGACTTGACACGCCCTCATCAATCAGGAAGTCACAACTCTTGGAATATCATCATCACCTGCAGCCAATAAAAATAATAAATTAGTCTATAGTCTGGTCAATTCAAACAAGCAAAAAGGCGTATACGCCGTAAGATACTTACCTATAATAGCCATTACCCATTGGTGCTTCAAACTTGTCACAACCTGAAATAAGTGCAACGGTTGAAGTATAGAGTTAAATGTGAGAATAAAATGAAACAGGAGCACGCATGTGGCATTTCCCACATGCTTCATAGTAAACTGGTTGAAAATTTAAATAAGGCGATACATTCGGCACGGTTGCAAACCCGATGGTTTACCCTGCCAGTGCACAAAGAATCAAGCCTTATAACATTTCACCATATTCAAGTGTACACCAACAATCATATCCAATAAAGTGACGGAATCACAGGTTGTCACATTAGTTGCAAAGTTAAATACTTGTCAACTCACAGTCCTGTTGTTTTCAAGCATCACCAAATATGTGGTGTGAATGCTCCATCTTTGAGAATCAAACAGCTGAAAGTATCTTTCGACGAAACTCGTGGCTAACATAAGCCTGTAACAACGCCATATTTAGAACCCTGTTATATCATAATTAATTTAAATATGAATATTAATAGGAAAAAGCTAATCACCCAAGTCACAAAACAAAAAGTACCTATTATTTCAAATAACATAATAAACAAAACCTACAAATATTATAATCAAATACTAAAACCTCATCAAATGAAAATCAGAATTTTAACACAAAGTTACCCCATAATTCATTATTCTAAACAACATCACGATTGCAATCATAAACCCTGGGCAAGATATTCAAAATTCCTAATCAAAATCCTATAGCCTAAATATCAGCACAAATTTGTAATTCGTAACAGTAAAAACTAACTGAGGCCAACACAATTATTAAAAAAAGTAACATGATCAACAGAACCTTTAGTCCAAGCGAAAGCAATGATAGAATTGGCACCAGACATGTTCATAAACTGAGGCAAAAACAAAACCCAGTTACAAACACCAAACGAGTCATAATGGTACATAGACTATTTAAGCAAACCATACATAAGAGAACCATAATAAATCATCAAGATAACAGCCTTTCTCTGCCATGAATAAACCACTGCTTAACATAGATCAAAGGATTATAGTTCGGTTGGAGCGGTGATATGTAATGAAACTATCCGGAATGAGGAAATGGTGGGATTTAAGATATACATAAAAACATGTTGGGCTAAGTGAACCACAAAACTAGACCGGCCAGAGGAAGCCCAAGAAAAAAAGCAACCCATATGGCATCGACCACATGCTCCATAATATAGAGATAAATTCTGACACGGTAATAAATTATTATGTTGGGATTAAAAGACTTCAAGATATTCTTAGAGTTACTGCTGCTCAGGTATATATTAGTGCTGTCAAGCATAACTTAGTACTGCTGGTAATACTAATAAAAATTATGCTAAGTAGTTAGTACTGGTAGTATAAAAGTTACCATTGTTAGTATATATTAGTACTGTTAGTATAAAGTTACTGCTGCTAGTAGAAGTTAAGACTGTTCAGAGATGAAAACTAAAAATATACTAAGTAGTTACTACTGCTAGTACAAAGTTAGTACTGCCAGTGTATGTTAGTATTGTTAGAGTAAACTTCTAAGTAGTTAATACTGCTTGTGCTCAGTTACAACTGCTGAGTGATTACTACTGCTGGAAGGATTATGTTGACAGGGATGAGATCAAAGACTTATCAAAGAAGAGATAAAGATTGATTAGAGAACAATAATACTTACGAAGATAAGCATTAGTTATTTATAAAGAAGATATGTATAACTTATTTGTTTAAGAGATTACATTTATTTATAGAAAAGATCATGGTAACTTAGGAAATTATTGTAAGCCTTGTAGGACTCCTTGTGTATAAAAGGAGGTCCTAGGGCATAATGTTTTTTACGTTTTTAGATATTCATAGCTTTAAGGTTTTGTAAACCTTAACACTATCAAGGGTGTTCGTTTTATATTGAAGCTAAAAGTTTGGTAATTAAAACAATCTACTTATTATTTCATTAGAATTCTTCTTAGTATCATTGACTAGATTCCACATAGTCTTTGATATATTCAATCAAAGTTTCTACTATAGTTGTCTTGGATTTTTTCATTAGAACTAATCCTTTTACAAGCAAGATCTATTCAAGTGGGATCAACAAGTGGTATCAGAGCTTGTTGAGAAACTTTGAATAAGAAGAAACAATCTACACTTACCAGATCTATTTGTTTGTGAAAACATGGAAGCAGTATTTTCACCAATGGTTGCTGCTGCAAAACTTCCAGTGCTCAATCTAGGAGAATTTGAGCTTTGGAAAATGAGGATAGAACAATACTTCCTAATGACAGATTATGCTCTTTGGGAAGTAATAGTAAATGGAGACTCACCTCCACCAAAGAGAACTGTTGATGGTGTTGAGCAAACATATCCTCCTACAACTGCAGAGGAGAAGTTAGCAAGGAAGAATGAGTTAAAGGCAAGAGGTACATTGTTGATGACCCTTACAAATGAACATCAACTAAAGTTTAATAGCTACAAATGTGCCAAGACTCTAATGGAAGCTATAGAGAAAAGGTTTGGAGGTAATAAGGAGTCAAAGAAAACTCAGAAGACACTTCTAAAGCAACAGTATGTGAATTTCAATAGATCAAGCTCTGAAGGACTTGATCAAACATATGATAGGCTACAAAAGCTTATCAGTCAGCCAGAGATTATGGGTGAAACTATTTCTCAAGAAGATATGAATCTGAAGTTTTTAAGAAGTCTCCCATCAGAATGGAAGACTCATACCTTGATCTGGAGGAACAAACCCGATTTAGACACTTTGAGCATGAATGACCTATACAACAATCTGAAGATTTATAAAACTGAAGTTAAAGGGTCATCAATCTCAAATCAAAATTCACAAAATGTGGCTTTTGTGTCTTCCAATAACTCTGGCAGTTCCAATCAAGCTTATGGTTCTAACTCTGCCAATACTAATAGCATAAGTGATGTTGTGATCTATTCTATCGTTGCAAACCAATCTAACAGTCCACAATTAAATGATGAGGACTTACAACAGATTGATGCTGATGACTTGGAAGAGATAGATCTAAAGTGGCAGATGGCTATCTTGACCATGAGAGCCAGAAAATTCCTAAATAAGACTAGAAGGAAGATTAATTACAATGGTTCTAAGACCATAGGGTTTAACAAATCAAAGGTGGAATGCTATAACTGTCATAAAAAGGGTCATTTTGCAAGGGAGTGCAGGGCTCCAAGGGAGAACAGGAACAGAGAACCTATAAGGAGGAATGTGACAGTGGAAACAACAGAGAAAAAAGCTTTGGTAGCTCAAGATAGACTTGGGTATGACTGGAGTGATCAGGCTAAAGAAGAACCTACAAACTTTGCACTTATGGCATAGACATCTTTAGGTTCTTCAAGTTCTTCAAGCTCAGATTCTGAGGTATCTACATGTTCTAAAGCATGTTTAAAATCTTATGAAACTCTCAAAGAACATTATGATAATCTGACAAAAGATTTTAATAAGTCTCAATTAAATGTAGGAGCTTATAAAGCAGGTCTAGAATCTGTAGAGGCCAGACTAGATGTGTATAAAAATAATGAGGTTATTTTTGAAGAGGACATAAAGATTTTAAAACTTGATATTAAATTGAGAGATAATGCACTAACAGAGCTTAGAAAGAAATTTGAAAAAGTTAAAAAGGAAAGAGATGATTTAAAACTTACCTTAGAAAAGTTTAAAATTCATCTAAAAATCTAAGCAAACTGTTAGAGATTCAAGTAAGTGATAAGTTCAAGACTGGTGTAGGGTATGATATTCAAGTGGTAGATAGTCAAGTGTTTGATAGTCAAGTGAATGATAAGCATAAAATAGGTGAAGGGTATCATGCAGTTCAACCTCCCTACACTAGGAACTTCATGCCCCCTAAACCTAATTTGATACTTGTTGATGAGGAAGAATATGTTTTTAGTGAGTCAAAACCTAAGTTTGTTAGTGAACCAGTTATTGAAGACTGTATATCTGACAGTGAGGATGAGAATGAGACTAAGTTTAAGTCTAAATAGAGAAAACCTAGTTTTGCCAAAATAGAATTTGTTAAATCTAATGAGCATGTGAAAACACCTAGGGAGTCTGTTAAGAAGGTAGAGAATAATAAGCAAGCTAAATACCATAAGAAAAACAGTCAAAGTCCTAGAGGTAATAAGAGAAACTAGAATAATTTAATGACTCAGAAGTTAGGAAGTAGTTTTGAGTTTAAAAATAAAGCTTGTTATGAATGTGGCAGTTTTAATCATTTGATCAAAGATTGTGATTTCTATGAAAAGAAAATGGTGAAAAATAATGTATGAAACAATGCTAGAAGGGTGAATCACTAAAATTCTCAAAGAATGACTCACCCTCATCTAAAAGGAAGTTTTGTTCCAAAAGCAGTCTTAATAAAATCTGGCATTAAAACACTTAATACTGTTGGGCAAAACTCTTCAAAAGCAGTAGTATCAGTTAATACTGCTAGATCAAGTAATACTGCCTACCTAAGACCAACGGTGAATAGTGCAAGGACAATATAAAATGTTTCTAATAGAGCACATTCACATGTTAGAATGCCCTTTAACAAGTCTACAACAAATAAGAACAGTAATTTAAATGAAAAAGTTAATACTGTTAAGGGAAATGAGGCTAATGCTGGTAAGGCCTCAGCATGTTGTGTTTGGAGACCAAAGTAAAAGGTTTTAGACCATGTCTCCAGACACAATGGTGCATCAATGAACTTTAAAAGATTTGACTATGTTGATGCACAAGGCAGATCCAAGTCTGTAATGGCTTGGGTCCCTAAGAGAGCCTGGTTCTCTTACTTTTTATGCAGGGCAATCCACAGCTAGAATTGCAGGAAAAAAGAGTCATTGACAGTGGATGCTCTAGGCACATGACAGGAAACAAGTCCTACCTCTCATATTATGAAGAAATTGATGGTGGATTTGTTGCCTTTGGAGGAGATCCCAAAGGAGGTAAAATCACTAGTAAAGGTAAAATCAGTACAGGTAAATTGGATTTTGAAGATGTGTACTTTGTTAAGGAGCTTAAGTTTAACCTTTTCAGTGTCTCACAAATGTGTGACAAGAAAAACAATGTTCTTTTTACAGACACTGAATGTGTTGTTTTGTCTCCTGACTTTAAGCTACTTGATGAAAATCATGTCTTGCTTAGAGTTCCTAGAAAAGATAACATGTACAGTGTTGATTTAAAGAATATTGTTCCTTCAGGAGGTCTAACTTGTCTCTTTGCAAAGGCCACATTAGATGAATCTAATCTTTGGCATAGGAGGCTTGGGCATATAAATTTCAAAACTATGAACAAACTAGTCAGGGGAAACCTTGTAAGAGGTTTACCTTCAAAGATTTTTGAAAATACTCATACATGCGTTGCTTGTCAGAAAGGAAAGCAACATAAAGCCTCTTGTAAGACCAAGACTGTAAGCTCAATCAGCCAACCTTTACAAATGTTGCATATGGATTTGTTTGGCCTAACATTTGTAAAGAGTCTAATGAAAAAGATGTACTGCCTAGTTGTCACAGATGACTATAGTAGGTTTAGTTAGGTTTTCTTCTTAGCCACTAAGGATGAAACTAGTGAAATCCTTAAAACATTTATTACAGGCATAGAAAATCTAATAGACCTTAAGGTAAAAGTGATCAGATGTGACAATGGGACTGAATTCAAAAATAAGGTCATGAATCAGTTTTGTGAAATGAAGGGTATTAAAAGGGAATTTAGTGTTGCTAGGACTCCACAACAAAATGGAGTAGCAAAAAGGAAAAATAAGACACTAATAGAGGCTGCTAGAACTATGCTAGCTGATTCAAAATTACCAACAACTTTCTATGCTGAAGCAGTTAATACTACTTGTTATGTCCAAAATAGGGTGTTAGTTATCAAGCCTCACAACAAGACCCCTTATGAACTTTTTCTAGGTAGAAAACCTGCCTTAAGCTTCATGAGACCATTTAGGTGTCTTGTTACAATCCTTAATACCATAGATCACCTAGGCAAGTTTGATGGAAAGGCTGATGAAGGGTTCTTTGTAGGATACTCTACCAATAGCAAAGCATTCAGGGTATTCAACAGCAGAACTAGGATAGTAGAAGAGAACCTGCATGTCAAGTTTAGTGAAGAAACACCTAATATTGCAGGAAATGGACCTAATTGGCTTTTTGATATAGATGCTTTAACAAAATCTATGAATTATGAGCCAGTTGTTGCAGGGAATCAATCTAATGGTATTGCAGGTATAAAAGAATGTGAAAATGCAGGTAAAGCTAGAGAGGAGACAGTATCTGGCAAAGATTACATACTGCTACCATTTTTGACTCAAGATTCACCATTCTCTTCTAGTTTAAAGGATTCTCCTGATGCTGGATTCAAACCATCAGGGGAGGAGGAAAAGAAGGATGCTAAAGATCCAGAGAATGAAGATAGTGAGGTGCCAAATACAGAGGAGCCAAGAGTTAATCAAGAGCAGGATGCAAATGTCAACAACACTAACAAAATTAATACTGTTAGTCCAACTGTTAATGCTGCTAACATAGAAAATAATGTTGTTGATAAGAATATAGTCTATGGATGTGATGATGATCCAAACATGCCTAATTTGGAAGAGATTGTCTATTCAGATGATGATGAAGGATTTGATGCAAAGGCTGACATGACTAATTTGGATACACATATCCTTGTCAGTCCTACTCCAACTACCAGAATTCACAAGGATCATCCACTTGAACAAATCATTAGAGATATACATTCAGCACCTCAAACCAGAAGGATGACATAGAATGTGACTGAACATGGTATGTTTAGTTCAGTGCAACAGAGAATCAACCATAAAGACTTTTTAGAATTGTCTGTTTGCATGTTTCTTATTACAAGTAGAGCCCAAAAAGGTAATCTAAGCATTACAAGATCCAAGCTGGATAGAAGCTATGCAAGAAGAGCTTCTGCAATTCAAATTACAACATGTTTGGACTTTAATGGATTTACCACATGGCAAAAGAGCCATTGGTACTAAATGGGTGTACAGGAACAAGAAAGATGAAAGAGGCATTGTAATCAGGAACAAGGCTAGGTTGGTTGCTCAGGGATACACACAAGAAGAGGGAATTGATTATGATGAGGTTTTTGCTCCAGTTGCTAGGATTGAAGCAATTAGGCTGTTCTTAGCCTATGCTTCATTCAAAGACTTTGTTGTGTATCAAATGGATGTGAAGAGTGTATTTCTATATGGCAAGATTAAAGAGGAAGTTTATGTCTATCAACCTCCAGGGTTTGAAGATCCAGAGTTTCCTGAAAAAGTTTATAAGGTAGAAAAAGCCTTATATAGTCTACATTAAGCTCCTAAAGCTTGGTATGAGACTCTATCTACTTATTTATTGGAACATGGATTTCAAAGAGGCCAGATAGATAAGACTTTGTTCATTAAAAGAGTCAAAGGTGATATTCTACTAGTTTAAGTATATGTTGATGATAGCATTTTTGGATCTACTAAGAAGGAGTTATGCACTGAGTTTGAGAAATTGATGCATATAAGAAATTCCAGATGATTTCTATGGGTGAACTCACTTTCTTCTTAGGACTACAAGTGACTCAAAAAGATGATGGGATTTTCATCAGTCAAGATAAGTATGTGGATGAAATTTTGAAGAAGTTTGGTTTTTCAACTGTAAAGACAGCAAGTACTCCTATAGAGACTTCAAAGCCATTGCTCAAAGATGCAAAAGCTGAAGATGTTGATGTTTACTTATATAGATCAATGATTGGATCATTGATGTATCTAACAGCTTCTAGGCCTGATATAATGTTTGTTGTATGTGCTTGTGCAAGATTTCAAGTCACACCTAAAGTTTCACATCTTAATGCTGTGAAGAGAATCTTTAGATACTTAAAAGGTCAACCTAAATTGGGCCTTTGGTATCCTAAGGACTCACCATTTGACTTGGAAGCTTATACTGACAGTGACTATGCTGGTGCAAGTTTAGATAGGAAATCCACAACAGGAGGTTGTCAATTTCTTGGGAGGAGATTGATCTCATGGCAATGTAAGAAGCAAACTATAGTTGCCAACTCTACTACTGAAGCAGAAGATGTAGTTGCATCTAGTTGCTGTGGACAGGTGTTATGGATTCAAAATCAAATGCTAGATTATGGATACAATTTCATGAACACCAAGATTTTCATTGACAATGAAAGCACCATCTCCATTGTTAAGAATCCAGTATTTCACTCAAAGACTAAGCCAATTGAGATTAGACATCACTTCATCAGGGATTCATATGAGAAGAGATTAATTCAAGTGATCAAGATTCACACTGATCACAATGTTGCTGATTTACTCACAAAGGCATTTGATGTTAGCAGATTTCAATATCTGATTGCAAGTATTGGAATGCTTAACCTTTGAAGTATTGATTGAGGGGAGGTTAATTGTGTTACTATGAAGCTGATTATACACAAAGGATGCTTGTAATGACATGGAAATGCTGCATAACAACAAGCAGATGTGGGTGAAGGGTCAAGAAATCCCTTTGAACCCCAACATACATCCACAACTGCTTCACTATCTAATCTTGAACCAATCACTGTTCTATCATTATCTTAACCCAAAAAGACTCAAAAATCTAGGAAAGCCAAAAGGCCCATTGAGATATCTTAGTCTAGTGGACCTATTCCCTTTGTAGCAGATGAGACTGTCATTAAGGAGTGGGAAGATAGAATGGAAAGGGCTACCACTACTGCTTCTAGCTTAGAAGCAGAGCATGACAGTGGTAACATAAATAGGGCACAATCCATGGCAACACTTAATGAGTCTCTTCCTCATGGAACTGGCTAAAGTAGTGGTCCCAGGTGCCAAGATACCATATTAGGGGGTGCAGAAGCTCAAATTAGGTTTGAGGCTACATCTAAACAGTCCAATAATCCACCTCTCTCAAGAGTTAACACACTTGGAAGTGGGGAGGACAGCATGAAACTAAAGGAATTGATGGAATTTTGTACCAAACTGTTTGTTAAGGCTCTTGATTTGTGATATAAAAACAGATAGAGTGAATTGGTGAGAAAAAGAAATGAGAGATATAGTGAGATCAAAAATAGAAAGAGAGCTTGTGAGAGTCAAAATTCATGATGGAAATGCTTTTTGGAATGTAATTGGAGTTAATGCTGGTGTATCAAAGTTAATGATGCTAAGCTTAAACTTATTGCTGCCAGTACTAGTTTATGCTGCTAAGCATTCACTTACTGCTGTTAGGCATAAGTTAATGCTGCCAAGCGTAACTTCCTACTGCTGGGTTAGTTAATAATGTTAGGCTTAACTTAACGTTGCCAGTTCAAGTTAATGCTGTTGAGGGTGATTTCATAAATACTTTGATTAAGGGTTTTAATCAATTTTACACCTTGATATACTCTCTAATCATAAATCCTAACTTAATTTTATCATTCATCATCAAAACCCAACACAATGTCGAATCCTAATTTTGCTGAAACTCACAATTTGGTTGCGTTTTTGGAGAAACCCGAAGAAAGTGATGGGTTTGAGGGAATTATTGATTTTCTGAATGCAAGTTCTATCAGATATGCGTTAACGGTGAATCCTACCATCTATACTACATGTATTGAACAGTTCTGGTCAACTGCCAAGGTTAAGACAGTTAATAGGGAACGTCAGATACAAGCCCTAGTTGATAAGAAGAAGGTGATCATCACTGAGACGAGTATAAGAAGTGATCTTAAGTTAGAAGATGCTGAAGGAACAGATTGTCTACCTACAACTACCATTTTTGCAGAACTGGAAAGAATAGGGTATGAAAATCTTACTCAAAAGCTTAAATTCTATAAAGCTTATTTTTCATCCCAATGGAAATTTCTTATCCATACCATACTGCAATGCCTTAGTGCTAAGAATACAACCTGGAATGAATTTAGTAGCACTATGGCATCTGCTATCATCTGTCTTGCCACAAACCAAAATTTTAACTTTTCCAAGTACATTTTTGACAATATGGTGAAAAACTTAGAGGGTGGGGTTAAGTTTCTTATGTATCCAAGGTTTGTGCAAGTCTTCCTAGACAATCAAGTTGAAGGAATGACCAAACATAAAGGGATTTATGTTACCCCTTCCCACACCAAGAAGGTGTTTGCTAACATGAAGAGACCAAGAAAAGGTTTTTCTGGTAAGGTCACACCTCTTTTCCAAACAATGATGGTTCAAGCTCTAGAAGATAGGGGTAAAGATTCAACTGCTCCTACTGATTCCCATTCCACACCCATTATCACTCAACCATCATCATCTCAGCCTCAAAAGAAATAGTCTAGAAGAAAACAGAGGAAGGACAGTGGTCCTACAGAGCCTATCCCTGATGAGGCTACTAATGAGGAACATGTATCTACCCTTTCCTATGATCCACCTCAAAGTGGTGAGGATAGACTGTAACTGACTGAATTGATGAGTTTATGTACCAGTCTATAAGAGAAGGTTCTTGATTTGGAGAAAGCAAAGACTGCTTAAGCAAAGGAGATTGCTAGTTTAAAGAAGAGAGTCAAGCAGTTGGAAAAGAGAAAGAAGTCAAGAACTTCAAGGCTCAAGAGGTTAAGGAAGGTTGGTTCAGCTAGCAGGGTAGAATCCTCTAATGATGTCAGTTTGGGTGCTCAGGAGGATGCATCCAAACAGGGGAGGAAAATAGCTGATCTTGATGATGATGCAGAAGTGACCTTGATTGGTGAGACTCAAGAAAGAAATAATGAAGAGATGTTGTTTGATGTACAAGATGATTTACAAGGTAAAGAACTTGTTTCCGAAAAAGAAGTTGTTGAAAAGGAAGTTAGTGTTGCTGATCCAGTTACTACTGCTGGTGAAGTAGTTACTACTGCTAATGTTGAAGTTACTACTGCCAGTGCTCCAACAACAACTATTGATGAGTTGACTCTGGCTCAGACTCTAATAGAGATCAAAGCAGCTAAACCCAAAGCCGTTACAACTGCTGCTACAACAACTAAAACTACAAGACCCAAGGCTAGAGGGGTTGTTCAAGAGCCAAGTGAATTCAAAACAACATCATCACCTTCACAAGCATCACAACTTCCACAGGTTAAAGCCAAAGGCAAGGCAATAATGGTCGAGCCTGAAAAACCTTTGAAAAAGAAAGATCAAATTGCACTTGATGAAGAAGTTGCTAGAAATCTTGAAGCCCAACTATAAGCTGAATTGGAAGAAGAAGAGAGGCTTGCAAGACAAAAGGAAGAAGAAGCCACCATAGCCATAATTGAATCATGGGATAACACACAAGGAATGATAGAGGCTGATAGGTTGCTGGCAGAAAGACTGCAAATAAGAGAGCAAGAAGAATTAACAGATGAATAGAAAGGAAAGATTGTTTGTAGATCTCTTGGAGAAGAGAAAGAAACATTTTGCAACATTAAGTGCTAAAGAAAAAAAGGAACAAACCACCCACTAAAGCATAAAAGAAAACTATAATGTCAACTTATCTGAAACACATGGGTGGAGACAAGCACAGTCAGTTAAATAACAAGTCATTTGACAAAATTCAGAAGTTATTTGATAAAGAAATGACAAGGGTAAATATGTTTGTTGATATGGATACTGAAATGAAAGAAGGCTCAAATAAAGCTAAAATAGATACATTACAAGAAAGTAGTTCTAAAAGAGCAGGTGATGAATTAGAGTAGGAAAAGGCTAAGAAGCAAAAGGGTGATGATGATCAGGAGGAGGAAGAGATGAAAAAGCATATGGAGATTGTTCAAGATGATGAGGTAGCAATTGATGCTATACCTCTAGCCACTAAGCCTCCAATGATTGTTGAATACAAGATTGATAAAGAAGGAAAGATGGGATACTTTAAATTGATAAGGGCTGATGGAAGCTCAAAAAGGTATTCATCAATGATTCAGATGCTTCAGGGTATTGATAGAGAAGACTTAGAAACTGATAGGTCTCATTTATCTTGAATCAAACATATCGATCATGGAAGCATAGAGAGAATAGTAGAGGATGACAAGTATTCAAATTTCAAATGTTATTAAAAATGAAGGGAAAATGGAAGAGTTAGTTACAAAGCATCGCCCTCTAATGAAGATTAAAGGGGGTATTTATAAGTGAGGGAAGGAGGCTTCCCTTCCTTTATTTTCCTAACTTAACACTTCTAGTCCCTAGACTTTGGTAATTATGCTATTTCATTCTTTTAGCATAATACACCTTATTACAAACTACTTTGATAATAACAAAAGAAAGACTAATGACTAAATAACACAAAATCACATAATCGACACTTTTAATGATCCTAACAATCTCCCCTTAAGGGTCGATTATTCAGGACGTTCTCTTCGTGGTCCAAGTGATCTTCCATTCATGAACATCTCCCATCTTCTCATATGTCTATGATGCTTTAATCTTTCTTCAATATCTTCTTTAAACAGCTTCAAATACTCTGCTTCTTCTTTAGTGAGATCTTTTTGTACATACCCATACTTGACATCGTTATTATAACTCTTCAGACCTTTTAACACTCTATTTAATGTTTATTACAAAACTATGGACTCCTGAATGCTCATCACCCATTTCTCTTTCTTGCTATTCTTGTAAATAATTCCATGCACAGGCTCATAGATGATGAAGAACATTTCATGATCTTAATTTCCTAGGAAAGTCATTGTTGGTGCAGTAAGATTAACCTTCTGTTGATAGCTTTCAATTCCAAGTTGGAAGTCATGCACTCTTTCCCATATCACTGTACTTCTAATGAATACCGATAAAGACCATAGCAATCATGTATCTGCATAATCCGGTACCTTGCCATTCATAATCAACAAGTATATGTCCTCAATATCATTCTTGTTAAGATTCTTGTAATCAGGCTCGGTAATTGATACAATGCAATCATTAGCTCTTCTTGCAACAATCTATGTGATAAACTTGTGTTCATGACCCAATTCCCAATATGTCTTGATGACTTGAACGATTTTTGAGTTTGAATAAATCTCTTCCTTTGATTTTCTAGGCTCTTTCTGTTTCCTTATGTAGAAGATCTTCGCATGAGGATTCTTCCAATGTTCAACACCATATCAAGCATAAGGATTGAATTTCTTTACACACTTATTCACCCATCTGGAAGTTCGTACTACAATATCATCATGGTTAAAGATAATTGCTAGAAACTTATGAAGTGATAATACTATCTTCTCGGGTCCAGAATTTCCTTTCTTCAAATACAAAAGGTCTTGATTAATTAGAGATAATGCTGGAGCTTCAGGATCTTTTTGACAGCTATGAACTAATGGTGTGGTCTTTCATGGATGTGGAGAGACAAGAATTTCTTTTCTACTCTCCCAGACAATGTCACTCTTCAAGAAATTTTTCATCTGATCAATGTGATACTGATGCTCATCTACTAAAGTACATCTCTGTCTCAATATCTCATCAGCATCTTTCTCAGCTTAGCTTCATCAATGGTCAGCGATACTTCTTCCATAAGGTCTTGTGATACTTGCTTCGTTGGTATTTCATCATCATCTGAAGCATAAGAGTCAGTCCAAAAATCAAAATCATCATCTTGCTCTGGATTTCCTAAAGTTGATGGAGCTTGTTCCTCTTGAAAAACTTGTCCAGACGATGACTCTCCAGACACATAAGCTTCATACTCCGATGTCTTCTACCGCTTTCACTATTCTCCCCCTCAGGATGAGCATCATCATGAGGATCTGATAAAAAAAAAAAAAAAAAAAAAAAAACACACCCCAACAAAAAAAAAAAAACACAAACACAAAATAAAAAAAAAAAAATTTAGGGGTTTTTTTTTTGGGTTGTTGTTAGAGAATAGATGATAAGAATATAGGATGATTTGATAGGTAGGGATTTATGGGTTGAGAATGTGGAATGATGATGATAGATGTTTGAATGAATTTTTATTTAGATTATGGGGGAGAGGTGAATTTGTTTAGGTAAGAGGTTTAGATGGTGTAGATATATATTTTGGTTTAGTATAAAAGGTTGAGTGTTTTTAGAGAAATTGTTTTTAATTATATAATTTACACACAAATGAATAAAAAAAAAAAAAGTAATTAATGTTTCTTTATTAAGCAACAAACAATAATTAATATTTGACAATATTATTCTAACTCTAACTATACATGAGCAAAGATCCTTGACTTAACTCTAACTTTACACTAATTATACAAACTGTACACAACACACTTCTTATATATCACTCTTATAATAGAACACACACTTTTCTAAATCTTAAAACAATATTGCTTGGACCTCCTTTTATTACAAATAAGATCTAGCTTTACATGGAAACTATTAAAAGATATTAATGAGTAAATCAATTAAATATTCATCTTTATCTCTTTTTGACCAAATCTTTATTTTCTTCTACATCTTGTATAATCCCACAATGACGACTTTGGTCCTTTTGTTTCCATCTTTGCTTCATTCGTGTTTTGTCTTTAATCACCTCAAATATAATTCTACCCAATAATCATCCCCTATTTGATAATGACAAAACCAAATAAGCACGAACTACCCCTGAAGTTAATATACAAAAAATGAAAAACTTCCCTTTAACAACTCAGGATCTACAATTTGCAAATCATCAATCCTCTTACCACCTTTTTGTCAATAAAATAGGGGACCAAAGTATACAACTTTGATCTTTACAACTACAACCAATATTACACTTCACTCCAAGTATCCCTATTGACCCAAATTGCCCTTCCATTATGCACCTTAAGAAAAACGAACATAAGAAGTAGAAACTACACTAGCAGTAGTAAACAAAGGAGTAGATAGTACAAACCCTCACCTTGATGTACATATAAATGGTCTAAAAACATTTTAACAATAATCTTCCCCTGAAACGCATATGTTAAGCAATCTCTTGAATCTTTAAAATTTTGTAGGCCTTATATGTACTGATCTACTGATGAAGAAAATTAAGTAAAACAACTTGATGCTGAATAAGAATAACCCAAACTTGTGTCTTATAACTTGTACTATCCACGTGACTTGCGAACATAACCCAAAACCAATGAATAATGGAGATCGCAATCTCCGACAATTATCCTTATCACTTACTGTAAGTTACCGAGGTCTTTTTACTATCACCACCAGACCAAAGTGATAGCAAATGGAGCATTGAGCACCATAAGAAAAAATCACACACCCTTTTGCTAGTTTGTCAAGTCCTCATCACATCATTTCCTAAGCACTAACCAGTTACCTTTAAAGTGTAACAACCCATTTTAAGAAAGATGATACAAAACTACAAACCTTACAGTCTACATCTCCACTTCAACTTCTAACAATCCAGCATCATAAACAATCTTCTTCATAATTAATTCCATAAAATAATCTAAAAATAAGCCCTATTAAAAAAACGATTAAGAACATTGTAAACCAAAACTTTTACCTTCCGGATGTGTGTTATCCAATAATGAACACAGCTAGGCAATAGTATCTATTAAAGCCAGCAGATAGTAACAACTTTTAATCGAACAATATAAACTGCTTAAATTTACCTCTACAGCAAAACTTAATACTAACTACTGGCCACATTAAAAATATACAAGCAGGATTAATCATACTAGCACACTAATAAAAACTCACAGCAGAATAACCATTAGTGATAGCATCAATAACATGACGCTGTCAGCACTAACTTCCTTTAGGCAGCATTACCCAGTTACTTGGACAGTATTAACGGTCTCCCCCAAGCAGCACTAACTTACATAAGCAGCACTAAAAATCATAAGCAGCATCACTAACCTTCAAAGATAAGGCTAGCAGTATTAACGCCATAGCAGTAAAAAACAGTACAAACCTTAGCTACTAATGTATGAAGAATAGTACTAAGTACTCATAAGCAGTACTAAGAAGTAGAAACTGGCCAGTACTACCTTCATACCCAGTATACTAATATCTTTCCCCTTGCAGTAAAAGTGCACATTCCTCCCTACCTTTTGAGACACTTCTTAAACGTCAGTAAAGCACCAATATTTACGATCACCAGCACTGCTGTGTCTTGTGTCAGTAGTAACCACCAACGAGCAGTACAAAACATATAAGGATACCTTTCTTTCTTTCTTTCTTTTTGACGATACCTTTTTTGCGACACTTTTTCAGTTGCTAAACTGTCACTAATCCTTGTCTTTGCCTCTATCATCTTGAGACGCGTGTTTATGCATCCCTACTAGGGTTCATCATCAATCAAATGATCGACTCACCCAAGCTAGTAGAAACATTAATGATCACCATTCATGTTTTTATTAAATTAAGATTTGTGAATACCCTAATTAGAACAAATGATCAAACACCCAAAAACAGAGAACATGACCATCTCTATCATAGATTCTACATCAATACACAAGATGATAGAGGCAAAGACAAAGGATTAGTGACAGTTTTTAGCAACAGAAAAGTGGTCGCAAAAAAGAATCGTCAAAAAGGAAAGAAAGAAGATAGGTATCCCTCATTTGTTTTGTACAGCGCGTTGGGTTACTACTGACACAAGACACAGCAGTGCTGGTGACGAATATTGGTGCTTTAACGACGTTAGAAAAGTGTCTCAAAAGTATGGTAGTGAATGAGCACTTTATACTGCAAGGGGAAGATTAGTACCTACTGGGTATGAAGTTAGTACTCCAGTTTTTATACTTAGTACTGCTTATGAGTACTTAGTACTATTCTTCATACATTAGTACTGTCAGTTGTATGTTTATACTGCCAATGGCAGTTAATACTGCTAGCCTTATCTTTGAAGGTTAGTGATGCTGCTTATGATTATTAGTGCTGCTATGTAAATTATTGCTGCTAGAGACGTTAATACTGCCAAGTAACTGGTTAATGCTGCCAAAGGAAGATTAGTGCTGCCAGTTCATGTTAATGCTGCTATCACTAAAGGTTTAATGCTGGTGATTTTTATACTTAGTGCTGCTAGTATGATTAAATACTCTAGTACATATTTTTAATCTGCCAGTATTACAAGTTTCTGCTGCTAGGGTAAATTTTAAGCATTACTATAGTTCGATTATAAGTATTTTTACTAAATGGCTTGGGCATAAAAGAACTATTGCTAGCAGTGTACCAAATTGATAACACACACAGAATAAAGTTCGGCGTTAAATGTTCTTAAACGTTTAAAAGGCTTATTTTTAGATTATTTAAAGAATTAATTATGAAGAAGATTGTTTATGATCTATTTGAAGTTGAAGTGGAATTATTTAGGTTTGTGTTTTATCATATCTTAAAGTGGGTGTTACACTTTAAAGGTAACTTGTTTGTGCTTAGAAATGAATTGTGGATGAAGACTTACATCTACAAACGTTGTGAATTATCTTATGTTGCTCATGCACACATTTGGCTATACACTTTGGTCTGGTGTCTGATAGAAGATAAGGATAATTGTCAGGAGATTGCGATCTCCTTATACATTGGTTTTGGGTATATGTTCGAAGTCACGTGGATAGTACAAGATATAAGACACAAGTTTGGGTTATTCTACTTCAGCATCAAGTTCGTTATACTTAATTTTCTTCATCAGTAATCATTACATAGAGCCTACAAAATTTAAAGATTCAAGAGATGCTTAACATATGCGTTTCAGGGGAAGCTTCATTGTTCTAAAATGTTAAACAATTATAATGCTACATCACAGGTGAAGGTTTTTTACTCTCTCACCTGTTACAACTGTCTAGTGTAAGTTTCTACTTCTTAAGTTCATTTTTCTTAAGGTGCATAATGGAGGGCAATTTGGGTCATTAGGATACTTGGATTAGAAGTGTAATATTGTGTTTCGTATTTAAAGATCAAAGTTGTATACTTTAGTCCCCTATTTGATATTGACAAAAAGGGGAAGAAGATTTGATGATTTGCAACTTGTAGATCCTTAGTAGCTTAAAGGGGAAGTTTCATTCGTATATTAACTTCAGGGGAAGTTCGTGCTTATTTGGTTTTGTCATTATCAACTACGGGAAGATTGTTGGGAATTATATTTGAGTTGATAAGACAAAACACGAATGAAACAAGATGGAAACAAAAGGACCAAAGTCGTCATTGTGGGATTCTACAAGATGTAGAAGAAAATAAAGATTTGATCAACAAGAGATAATGATGAAGAGATAAAGATGAATATTTAATTTGGTCAAAATAAAGATTTTGTCATTAATATCTTTTAATAGTTTTCATGTAAAGCCTTGACTCTTTATGCTATAAAAGGAGGTCTAGGCATAGTATGTTTATCATCCATCATAGTTAGATCTCTCCAATGAGAGTCTAATAGTTAGCTTGTTAGGTTAGGGGAGGTTGTAGCCTCAAGGATCTTTGATCCCTGTTACAGTTCATTGATGTAACCGTATTATCTTGATCAAATAATATTGGGGCTGTGGAGAATGTTTGGTAAAACCTTGTTCATATCTTTGTTCTTATTCCGCTTTGTTTTTATAACTTATGAACATTGATATTATCCTAGATAAAGGTCTAAACACCAGCTACTAAGTTCCTAAGGAGATTTATTGGGTTTCCAAGAGTTCTATAAGTGGTGGAGAATTATGGAAGATTGGTCAAAAGGTATCAAATGATGAAAAAATTCTGGAAGATCTCCTTAAGAAGATAAAGATAACAGAAGATATTTCTTAATGTTTAAAAGATTTACTTGTTTATATATTTATTTTAACTTCCTTTGTAAGTCATGATCTCTCTATATAAAGATATCATAGACACATAGTTTTAGTATCCAGAAACGTGTGCTTTCTATGAGAGTCTAACATAAAAAAAACATGTGTATTAGTTAGTTAGATAGTTAGTCTATAGTGTTTAGCCTCAAGGATTGTAAATCCCTGTTACTAGTTAAGAGTAACCGATCTAGTCTGATCAAATAGTATTTGGGTCCCTGGTGATTGATATTAAAGGAAAAAAACCTTGAAAAACATCATTGTTATTATTATTATTCCGCTGCATAATTGTCTATCTTTGATGTTTGTAATCCTAAATGAGAACTAATCATTCTCTCCTGGTGATGGTGAAGACTTTTAATGAAGAAACTTGAAGATTCAGATGATGAACATCAAGTTTAGGGGAGGATTGTTGGGTTTAAAAGACTTCAAGATATTCTTAGAGTTACTGCTGCTCAGGTATATATTAGTGCTGTCAAGCATAACTTAGTGCTGCTGGTAATACTAATGAAAATTATACTAAGTAGTTAGTACTGGTAGTATAAAAGTTACTACTGCTAGTTACTACTGTTAGTATATATTAGTACTGTTAGTATAAAGTTACTGCTGCTAGTAGAAGTTAAGACTGCTCAGAGATGAAGACTGAAAATATACTAAGTAGTTACTACTGCTAGTACAAAAGTTAGTACTGCTAGTGTATGTTAGTACTGCTAAAGTAAACTTCTAAGTAGTTAATGCTGCTTGTGCTCAGTTACAACTGCTGAGTGATTACTACTGCTGGAAGGATTATGCTGACAGAGATGAGATCAAAGACTTATCAGAGAAGAGATAAAGATTGATTGGAGAACAAGAATACTTACGAAGATAAGTATTAGTTATTTGTAAAGAAGATATGTATAACTTATTTGTTTAAGAGATTACGTTTGTTTATAGAAAAGATCATGATAACTTAGGAAAGTATTGTAAGCCTTGTAGGACTCCTTGGTGTATAAAAGGAGGTCCTAGGACATAATGTTAGACACACATATTTGATATTCGTAGCTTCAAGGTTTTGTAAACCCTAACACTATTAAGAGTGTTTGTTTTATATTGAGGCTGAAAGTTTGGTAATCTGTTTTGTTATTGATTTTGTGTTACTATTTTATTAGAATTCTTCTTAGTATCATAGACTAGATTCCGCATAGTCTTTGATATATTCAATCAAAGTTTCTACCATAGTTGTCTTGGATTTATTCAATACAACTAAGCCTTTTACAAGCTAAGCAAGATCTATTCAAGTGGGATCAACAAGGAGGAAAGCCCTTCAACACGGAGCATAAGCTGAATGAGTACAAGCACATTGAACCAGTCAAGCAAAAGAAGCGCGGATTAGCTCTGAACGAAACAAAGCAGTCTGCAAAGAAGTAGACGAACTCATGAAGGCAGAAATCTTACGAGAAGTCAAAGATCAGACGTGGGTAGCCAACCCAGTCATGGTAAAGAAAAGTGACAGAGGCTGGAGATTGTGTGTGGAATTCACGAACATAAATAAAGCTTGTCCTAAAGACCGCTATCCCTTCCCAGATTTCTACTGGAAAGTGGAATCTCTCTCGGGCTTTCATTTAAAATGTTTTTTGGATGCCTACAAGGACTACCATCAAATACAAATGGTTGAGGGAGACGAAGATAAGACGGCTTTCTTTACCGGGAAGGGAATATTCTGCTATCGGAAGATGCCCTTCGGCATGAAAAACGCAGGCGCAACTTACCAAATACTGGTCGACAAGGTGTTCAATGATCAAATCGGGTGAAACCTCGAAGCCTATGTCGACGATATGGTGATCAAGAGTGCCTCTGAAGAAAACATGCCGACGGACATCCAAGAGACCTTTGATAGGCTCCGATCCATTAACATGAAGCTTAATCTGAAGAAATGCTCTTTTGGGGTTGACTAAGGGCCTTTCTTAAGACACCTCATCACCAAACAAGGAATTAAGGCTAATCCTTCGAAGGTCACAGCGATTACTGATCTAAAACCACCAAGAATGCTCAAGGAGATATAGGCCTCAATGGGAAGTTGGCAGCCTTAAGCCGATTCCTCTCGAAGGGTGCTGACAAGTCACTTCCACTCTTTAAAGCCCTGAAAAACTGCACAGACAAGAAGACTATACAGTGGACAGTGGATGCCGAGGAAGCCTTTCGAAAGATAAAGGAGTTCGTAGAAATATTACCAACACTTACAGCCCCAGTCAAAGGCGAAGTATTGGTAATGTACCTCGCAGCTTCGACAGAAAGAGAAAAAAGACAAGTCCCGATCTACTTCATAAGCAGGGTGCTACAAGGGGCATAATTAAACTACCCAGAATTAGAAAGGCTCTTATTAGCTCTGGTCCATGCCGCTAGGAGAGTTTGAAGGTATTTCCAAGCTCACCCCATCAGGGTATTGACCGATAAACCCATCAAGCAAGTCCTCGCAATCAGGAAGGATAGCCAAGTAGGCAATCAAACTGGGGGAACATGACATCGAGTTCAAAGGACACAACTCTGTTAAAGGGCAGATATTAGCTGATTTTTTGGTCAAAACACCTTCCGTAGAAATGGAGATCAAGAAACCCAAAGCAACAAACAAAGCACCAAAGTCGGAAAACACATGGAAGCTGTATACCGACGAAACCTCAAGCTCTGATGGTTCAGGTGCTGGTCTGATGCTAGTCATCCCCGAAGGAAAGGAATATACATACGCTCTAAGGTTCGAGTTTGAAACCACAAACAACGAAGCAGAGTATGAAGCGTTATTGGCAGGCCTGGGGATAGCAGAGGAAATGGAAATTAAAAACCTGGCTATCTTCATAGATTCTCGGCTAGTGGCAAATCAAGTCAAAGGTCTCTTGGAAGCTAGACATCCCATAATAAAGCAATACCTAGAAAAGACAAAGAAGTCTTGAAAAGCTTCGATACCTACTCAATGGAGCACATTCGAAGGAATCAGAACAAGAAGGCCAATGCACTAAGTAAGTTAGCCAAGGAAGTGTTGGTAGAAGTGTTGGAAAACAGATTGATAAACAGCAAGGAGGTGTCAAAAATCGCAGCTGAGAGAAAGAAAAATTAGATGACTCCCATCTACGAGTACATGTTAAGTGGCCTACTACCGAAAGATCCAAAGGAGGCCAGAAAAGTTCAAATTAGGGCTCCTCAATACAGGCTGATCAAAGAAAACTTATACAAGAAATCCTTTATAACACCATGGCTTCGTTGCATAGGTTCTTCACAAGCTAAAACGTTATTCAAAAAATATATGAGGGTTCATGTTGATTTAATGCGGAACCTCGCTCCATGATGATAAAGGTTATGAAGCAAGGTTACTATTGACCATTAATGTATAGGGATACGGCATAGACGATCCAACACTGCACACAGTGCCAAACATACTCTACAGCAGCAAGGATGCCGAACAATGACATAACAATGGTCAACATTACTTGGCCATTTAGTCATTGGGGAATCAACATCGTGGGACCTCTACCAACGGCTCCGAGAAATATGAAGTTCTTAGCTATAGTTGTCAAACATTTCACCAAGTGGATAGAAGCAAAACCTTTAACCACAGCAAATGGAAGACAGATAGAAAAGTTCATATGGGAGCACATGGTAGATTTGGATTCCCTCAAACGATCACTACGAAGGACAAAAAGCAGTTTACAAAGGGTATTTTTACAGACTTCTTTAAAGGATTAAAAATACGTCAATCTTTTTCCCCAATCACAGAGCATGCAGAAATTATGAACTACATCGAAAAGCAACAGGCTCGAAGCCAACAAGGATGGGTGGACGACCTACCTCAAATCCTATGGGTAAACAGGATTTTACCAAGAAACATTCAGAAAGAGACCCCGTTCACACTAACTTATGGGTCGGAGGCAATAATTCCAAAGGTTACGAACCCCACCTTTGGAAAAGAAGAGTCTGTAATACATGAAAAGGCTGAAAGAAAGGGGGATGAGGAAAGAGAGGTGACCCTAATCGAAGAAGCCTACTATCGCAACAAGCTTCAAAGGTATCACGACACAAGAAATGGGCGTTCCACATTCAGCCTAGGAGACTTCGAACTATTGTCAAGCCACAACGAAGATGATCATAAGCAAGTACGGAAAGGACCGCACATCATAAGTGGAGCATACGAAGGAGGACTCTACAATATAACAAACGCCTTCGATTATTCGCTCATCCATACAGTGAAGGGTTCAAGTCTCCATAAGTTTTACATGTAAAGATTACAATTTATTGTTTTTCAAGTCATTGTTTAGACTACTTTTCGTTAAAGGGATATTTACTAAGTGTAGCAAACTAAGTGATCATGTCCAAGATGATGTAAATTTTTCTACACTAACAATGAAAGTAATGAATTCCATTAAAATCTTTTGTAACGTTATTTACAACACAGATTTGAGTCACCAAGTACTTAAAACTTTGAACGTTCGAAAGGATGTCGTAAAGCCACACATGAGCCTTATTTCTATTACTTAACATTCATCAAATTCAGGTTAACTTCCCAAAGGTCTTCGTTCGAAACCTTTAGGGCTAAAACGAAGCGGCTCGCGACCCTCCGTTACAAGTAAATGACTATTTGAAAACCTTGGTGTGCAATTTATAAATTCAACTAGGCCACACCTGAGTCTTAATTTATGAAAACATTGAATATGCAACTATTTACACAATAGTTAAAAAGGCATACGGGTTCAGACTACAGTTCCCCATAATCTTCCCCACAAATAAAGTAAAAAGGGGTCAAAGATTTAATGCGAAGTAAATCAGTGACAGCAAAACCAGGGGGGATACAACCCCCATATAATTAAAACCCCTTGAAAAGGGGAAAATATCTAAAATCAGTCACAAGGACTGACCAAATTGTTTAAAGATGGCCAACATAAACCATCAAAACAGAAAAATAAAATTGTTTAAAGGCCAAAGCCTGAGAAACATAGGAACAAATTGTTTAAGAGGGTACATGCTACCCTTGGAGCTGAATTAACACACCAACACGGTGAAATTCAAATGGCTGGAGGAGGATACCGAGGCTTCTGAGAAGGAGCTGAGGGAGCAGGAGCAGGAGTCTTTATCATAGTTGGACGTCGGAGAGACTTCGGCTTCTTGGAAAGCAAGGCTTTGACTGATACAGAAGGGTCCGCTACGACTTCGGATAAGAATGGAAAAGTAGCAGTTGCAAGGTCATTGTCAGCCTTGGTATGTGCTTTCTTGTATGAGGGCCTATAACCTTTTACCTTCACCAGATCGAAGGATTCTTTCATGTCCGCAACCTCCTCGAAGGCAACACATCTCCTGTAGAAGATGGAGGCGGACACGAGCTTCCCAACAAGCATAGCCATCTCATCGCTATTGTAACACCCCTAAAATGGGTCGCAGAGGAAATATGGTCGGGAGCGTTACTTCATAATACCATTGCACAAGATATGAGATAACGACCTTTACATGAGTCATTTGAAAAGTAATCTCGTTGATTTAGTTGAAATATACATTTGTTCCAAGGTATGCATCATAATGGAAGACTTAAAATAATACAACGAAATTTGATAGTTTGTATGCAAGAAGAAATCCATGAATGTAATCTTGTAAAATTTGGACTCCAATGCACATCAGTTATGTCAAACATCCAATTCACCTGAGAAATACATGCTAAAAAGTGTCAACATAAAGTTGGTAAGTTCATAAGTTTATGTAAGTATAAATGTTGGATCAAGAATTTATAAAGTGTGTATGACCATTTTAACCTATACAGTAGCCACAAAAATGTAAGTATAAATGTTGGAATCAAAAATTTATAAAGTGTATGTAACCATTGTAACATATACAATAATCACGAAAATATAATTTTGATCACACTAACAGAAATCTAAAATATGTGCCCATTCAAGGTGCCCTACCTAGAAAACCCGAGCATTAACTTAATAGACATGTGCTCATACCAAGTGCCCTTCCTGGAACACCCGAGCAGTGACTTAATGGACATGTGCTCATACCAGATGCCCTACTTGGAACACCCGAGCAGTGATAAGTTTGTAAATGAACATGTAAACGAGTTTGTAAAAGAGTTATGAAAACGAGTATGTAACGAACATGTAAACGAGTTCGAAATCAATCATGTAATGAGTTTGTAAGTAAGTTATGAAAACAAGTATGTAAACGATTTTGTAAATGCGCATGTATCCCCCCTCCCCCCAAAGGAGTTATAAAGAAATAAAATAGGGGCCATGAAACTCACCTCAAGTGAAATGTATTGACTCTAGGAAATCAAATAAGTGAAACGTCACGTGTGATCCGAATGCAACCTAATTAAGTTATAGGTCGTATGAATATAGTGTATTTGAAATAAATACAACAATATAAATTATAGAGTTATATCGCCACCTAAGAGTTTTTGTTTTGATTTATAAAAGTCGAAACAATGTTTATGTCATGCATGTTAATTAATGTTCAAGTATATGTACTTTGTAAAATATCACCTTTGTCTGATAAATAATTATTGTCGATATCGTTTAAATTAATATTTTTATTATTTATAAAGTGTCACAATATATAGTTCAAGTGTTTTATAAAATAATATTTATAAGGTTTTAAACCGCGCATAAATATTATACAAGTAATGCTAAAATATTTTCTAAGGTTCTTATAGCCCAAACGAACCAACACTATTCATGTCAGGAAAATGGTGCAGAAAATTTTATATAAAAGTTATCTAGTTTCTTTGATGTCTAGTTCACAATTTATGCACTTCTAGGTTTCGAAAACTTGATATTTATAGTAAAACATTGTTCCGAACAAGTTTGTAGTTTTACACTTTAGCCGAATCGGACCCGAAAGCCCTCAAAAACACCGATTTCGAAATCTGCAGTTTTCCACAGTTTTTCACACCTTTATAAAAGCTGTGAGAATTAGTATATTTCTCGAAATCTTTAAAAATTCATAATTTTCTCGATTTAAATCCGTTTTGCGCATTCTTTATATCTATGGTTTCGTATCGAGATGATCTATCACAATATATGTCTACAAATTATATAAAAATCTATACAGTAGCAGTTTATATAAACTCTTATATATAAAAATACTTTTTATATATTTAATTATCAAAATCTCATAAAATTCATATCTCATTCGTTTTAACTCCGTTTTTCAAGTTTCTTATATATTCGGAATCGTCTTGAAGTGTACTATCATAATGTTAAGTTTATAAATAGCTTAAAAATTCGTTCCTTTCCAGATTATACAATCTGCTAGAAATATATATATATAATATATATATTTATAAAATTGTTTATATAACTTTAATTATTACAAAACTTTTAAATTAACTAATACCACATCATTAGTAAACTTTAAGTCCTCTAATTTATGTCCATCTATTTTATGTCAAATGTGTCTAAAGAAAATGTCTAGAACAACTATTTATTTATAAAACTATATAAATAAATTTGTAACAATTAATTATATAAATTAACCACACGTGTAGGATATCAAATGAAATATTTTCTTGCATCCTAACATATTTTAAACACATTTCCATCATGTTTATATATTTACTTGATTTTATATAATCCTTGATTTCTTTGTACATTTTATAAAACACAACTAGATGGTGATTTAACAAGCTAATAAGTATACATACATGTAAGAAATAAATAGAATGAAAATGTAGGGTTTTATGATAACCTTTAGTGTAGAATGAAGATGATAAATACTACTAACCCTATGAAAACCCTAACTTAGTTATATAACCCTTGCTTCCAAAGTGTAAACCCTAATCTTGTAAAACCTCTTGAAACACCTTAGATCAAGTCCTTAATCACCCTTGTATGATTGTATTGTTGAAGAAATAAAAACTATGAATTATTTTGGGAATGAAATCTGAGTCGTGGGTTTTTGTAAGTGTGGGAGGGTTTACTTGTGATGTTTGTGGTGAAATGAGAAGTAATAAGAGATGTTAGCTTATAAAGAAAAGAAAAGCATGGCTTTTAATATTAAACAAAGGCTTAGGGAACAATATAGGATGTGATGGATTAAGACTTAACAAAGCATGCTTGCTTTGTCTCTTGATTGCTTGTGTTGTGTAAGAAAGTAGCTAGTACTTGGTGGTTTAAGCACATGGTATTATGTAAATGAAGCTTGGTATTGTTTTGTGTATATACTTGTAAAATGGTATTGATTTTGTATGTATGTACATATATAGGGATGGTTTGGGTGGAGTTTATGTGTAAGAATATATAAATTTTTTAGTATTAGGTATAATTATGGGTATTTGTTGAAGTATAGATAGGTATTGGTGTTCCCATGTATGCATAAATGCAAGTTATTGCGAAACGTAAACGTTTTACGTAACGTATAAAAATAAAATATGAAAAGTTATAAAATATTTTTGTAAAAATAATATAACGCTTGTTTGACGTAAACTTTTATTTGCTTGATGTCGGTTTACGTTGATTGTTGATTTTTAGTTTACGCGATTTAACTAAACGGTAGAAATTAAAAGTAAACGCGTAAAAGTTTAAAATAAATCAAAGAATATTTATTGTTGTATAATGACCCTAAAATGCGAATTGTTACAATCTCCCCATGTTAAAAGAATTTCGTCTCAAAATTCAGGTTGAGATGCCTTCTGGAATGGTGTTGATGAAGAGGTGTGGGTACTTGTTGCAGAATACTTATCTTAATCCTCCAAAAAAACGTGCTAACCAGTTTTGTTTTTTCAATATAGTGAGTATCGTCGGGACGGGTTTCAATTCCTTGTATATACTACTGAAGATTTTCATCCTCGATGTTTTCCTCCTTAATTGTTTCAACTCGAGTATCCAAGATTTGTGACGGTGGGTTAAAATTTATTTGTTGTGACAAAAATTTGTATCCTAGTAATCTTATCCGTTCCTTTCGGCTTAGTGGGTCAGCTATAACATTTTCTTTTCCAGGGTGATAACGAAATTATCCTTATGATGATGTCACAATTACTAAGTTTTACGGTACTACATCGAGGTTGAATGGGTGATTTTGTGAATTCCTTAATGGCGGCTAAACTCGTTGGCGGATTGTCCTAGGGCGACTAATGATGCGTCTCGACTTTTCAAGATAGAATTTAGCGTAAGGTGATGTCAACTCTATGTAGTAAGGTGGGGTAATGGTCTACTTAGTTACTATGATTACTAGTTTAGTTTCCCGTGACAAACGTGTTTTATGAACATGCACACAAAAACTTTGCTTTTCGGAGATATAAATAGAAAATTGATTTTGACAAAAGCTCCAAGGTGACTACTCTCAGCATGACATGCTCCTTCCTGGATTATACATAGGTGATCAAGCTATGTATAATTGAGGACTAACGATGCAATGCTCATTTTTGTCAAGATAGTGCAAAATAATAGTTTATATGATGAAAGCAATGTAGTTTATTATTTTGTGAAACAAAAATGAGATAGTTCATAAGGTAATGGTAAAATGATTGTAAGGTAGTTTATAAAACATTAGTCTATTAAACAATAAAAATAATTTTGTCAATGATAGTAAAATGGTTTATCATGTGATAGTGAAATGTTTTATAAGATGACGAAAAATGCTTATAAGGTTATAATGTTTTTAGGGAGTGACTTGGATGAATGAAATAGAGTATTAAAGTAAAACTGCTTAAATTTTCACAACACACTAATTTGATAGATAATTTATTTCATTGTTTTCCCACCAAAAGACTACATGGTTTCTTAATACTACAAATCTCCAGTACTAGTTAATACATAAATCATGAAGCAACATATCTATGAGCGATATCCGTACTGACTGGTCATGAACTCCTTGAATTTTGTTGAAGTCCTCTCGGTCCTGACGGTGGAACTCCTGAACCGAAGCCAACTGACGCTCAATCTCAATATGAGTCTGTCTCTCATCCCTCATACGGTTATGAAGAACCGTCTCGACTGCCCCCATCGTCCTAATCGTAGCACGCAGAGAAGCACTCTCTGCCTCAGCAACATCTACCCTATCCCTCAGAGCCCTCAACTCCTCCTGTATGGGCACCTCTAGCAAATGCTCCTGAATACCCCGTATCGCCTCCCCGTGTTGGGCTAGTGTCATCACAACGGTCGCTGCAGGGAAAACAACTGGAGCGACGGGCACCGGGTGGATAACATCCACATCGATGTCAATCGTATCTCTGAAACTCCCCTCGAAGGAATCAGCAGAGACGAGAATAGTAGGCGCAGCCATAACCTGCACAAGCAAGAGTTTATATAAATCGTCTTTATATGAAACCATGCAAGATGCGTGCAGTATGGAAGGTAAACGTGATGCAAGATGATGTATGGTAAAATGAATATGCACTCATAACAGGGATGGAAACGTAACATGGCGAAATGGAATGCATCATGGCATAAATGAATGATGGTAAAATATTATATAAGATAAATTAGTGTTTGGATAATGTTTAGGACATACGAGTTTATAGTATTACCTTGCCTTAAGAAATGTTCTAGTATTTATATAAATAAATCTTATATAAATAAATGTAAAATACACGTAAGGGAATGTAAGCATATATGTATAAGTCATGTAAGCAAGTTGTGTGTATGCACATGAAAAAGTTTGATGTGATGCAATGTTTGTGAAAATATTTATAGTCTAGGTAAAATATGCAACCTAGTTCTCTATAACCTTGGCTCTGAATACCAATCTGTAACACCCCCAAAATGGGTCGCAACGGAAATATGTCCGGGAGCGTTACTTCATAATACCATTGCACAAGATATGAGAGAACGACCTCTACATGAGTCGTTTGAAAAGTAATCTTGTTGATTTAGTTGAAATATACATTTGTCCCAAGGTTTGCATCATAATGGAAGACTGAAAATAATACAACAAAATTTGATAGTTTGTATGCAAGAAGAAATCCATGAATGTAATCTTGTAAAATTTAGACTCTAATGCACATCAGTTATGTCAAGCATCCTATTCACCTGAGAAATACATGCTTAAAAGTGTCAACATAAAGTTGGCGAGTTCATAGGTTTATGTAAGTATAAATGTTGGATCAAGGATTTATAAAGTGTGTATGAACATTTTAACCTATACAATAGTCACAAAAATAAAACTATAAATGTTGGAATCAAAGATTTATAAAGTGTGTGTGACTATTGTAACATATACAATAGTCACGAAAATGTAATTTCGACTGCACTAACAGAAATCTAGAATATGTGCCCATTCAAGGTGCCCTACCTGGAAAACCCGAGCAGTGACTTAATGGACATGTGCTCATACCAGATGCCCTACCTAGAACACTCAAGCAGTGACAAGTTTGTAAATGAGCATGTAAACGAGTTTGTAAATAAGTTATGAAAACGAGTATGTAAACGAGTTTGAAATCAATCATGTAATGAGTTTGTAAGTAAGTTATGAAAACAAGTATGTAAACGATTTTGTAAATGCGCATGTATCCTCCCGCAAAGGAGTTATATAGAAATAAAATAGGGGCCATGAAACTCACCTCAAGTGAAACATATTGACTCTAGGAAATCAAATAAGTGAAACGTCAGGTGTGATCCGAATGCAACCTAATTAAGTTATAGGTCGTATGAATATAGTGTATTTGAAATAAATACAACAATATAAATTATAAAGTTATATCGTCACCAAAGAGTTTTTGTTTTGATTTATAAAAGTCGAAACAATGTTTAATTCATGCTTGTTAATTAATGTTCAAGTATATGTACTTTGTAAAATATCACCTTTGTCCGTTAAATAATTATTGTCGATATCGTTTAAATTAATATTTTTATTATTTATAAAGTGTCACAATATATAGTTCAAGTGTTTTATAAAATAATATTTATAAGGTTTTAAACCGCGTATAAATATTATACAAGTAATGCTAAAATATTTTCTAAGGTTCTTATAGCCCAAACGAACCAACACTATTCATGTCAGGAAAATGGTGCAGAAAACTTTATATAAAAGTTATATAGTTTTTTTGATGTCTGGTTCACAATTTATGCACTTCTAGGTTTCGAAGACTTGATATTTATAGTAAAACATTGTTCCGAACAAGTTTGTAGTTTTATACTTTAGCCGAATCGGACCCGAAAGCCCTCAAAAACACCGATTTCAAAATCTACAGTTTTTCACAGCTTTATAAAAGCTGTGAGAATTAGTATATTTCTCGAAATCTTTAAAAATTCATAACTTTCTCGATTTAACTCCGTTTTGCGCGTTCTTTATATCCATGGTTTCGTATCGAGATGATCTATCAAAATATTATGTCGACAAGTTATATAAAAATTTGTACAGTAGCAGTTTATATAAACTGTTATATATAAAAATACTTTTTATATATTTAATTATCGAAATCTCGTAAAATTCATATCTCCTTCGTTTTAACTCCGTTTTTCAAGTTTGTTATATATTCGGAATCGTCTTGAAGTGTACTATCATAATCTTAAGTTTATATGTTGCATAAAAATTCATTCCTTTCCAGATTATACAATCTGTTTGGATATATATATATATATTTATAAAATTGTTTTTATAACTTTAATTATTACAAGATTTTTAAATTAACTAATACCACATCATTATTATATTTTAAGTCCTCTAATTTATGTCCATATATTTTATGTCCAATGTGTCCAAATAAAATGTCTAGAACAATTATTTATTTATAAAACTATATAATTAAATTTGTAACAATTAATTATATAAATTAACCACACGTATATGATATCAAAATGAAATATTTTCTTGCATCCTAACATATTTTAAACACATTTCCATCATGTTTATATATTTCACATGTGATTTTGTTATAATCCTTGATTTCTTTCCCGTTCCATCTCCTTTTATAAAACATAACTAGATGGTGATTTAACAAGCTAATAAGTATACATACATGTAAGTAATAAATAGAATGAAAATGTAGGGTTTTATGATAACCTTTAGTGTAGAATGAAGATGATAAATACTACTAAGCCTATGAATAATACCCTACTTAGTTTCTAAAACATTGCTTTTAAAGTGTATTCCCTCCAACCTCTTATCCTTCTTAAACCTCTTGAAACACCCACCTCGCCCTAGATCAAGTCCTTTATATCTCCATTGTATGCCTTGTAATGTTGCTAAGAATATTCTCCCTCACGGACTATGAATTTTTTGGGAATGAATATTTGAAGCCGTGGGTTTTTGTAGTGAGGGAGGCGCTTTACTTGAGACCCCCACTCCCTCCTCCTCGTACGCGTCCGCTTTGCCGTCGAGAAGTAATAAGAGCCATCGTCCTCCCTCCTGCTTATAAAGAAAAGAAAAGCTAGGTTTTTCAATATTACCTCCATCTTCGCGAATCCTAGGGAACATTATAATATGTGAATGGATTATGGACACGTAACAATGCAAGCCCTTTGATTTGTCTTTTGATTACTTGTGTTGTGTAAGAAAGTAGCTAGTACTTGGTGGTTTAAGCACATGGTATTATGTAAATGAAGCTTGGTATTGTTTTGTGTATATACTTGTAAAATGGTATTGATTTTGTGTGTATGTACATACATTGAACGGTTTGGGTGGAGTTATGTGTAAGAATATATAAAAAAATTGAGTATTGGGTATAATTATGGGTATTTGTTGAAGTATAGATAGGTATTGGTGTTCCCATGTCTGTATAAATGTAAGTTATTACGAAACATAAACATTTTACGTAACGTATAAAAATAAAATATGAAAAGTTATAAAATATTTTCATAAAAATAATATAACGCTTGTTTGACGTAAACTTTTATTTTCTTGATGTCGGTTGATTTTTAGTTTACGCGATTTAACTAAACGGTAGAAATTAAAAGTAAACGCGTAAAAGTTTAAAATAAATAGAAGAATATTTATTGGCGTAAAATGACCCTAAAATGCGGATTTTTACAGCTATGTACCAACTCCATATCAATGTATGGAACCACCTCCGCTCTATCACATTTGACAACATCAATCTCTTAGCGGAGCGTGGCCACGGCAGCTTCCAACCTGCTCTTCTTAACCTCTAACGCAGCAACCTTCGACTCCATGTTCGCAAGGTTCTCCTGATAGCCATCCCGTTTTTGGCTCTCCAATAGCATCCTTTCTTTCTAGCTTTGCGCTCCTTAACCTCACCAGACATAGACTTGATCTTTTGGCGAAGAAGATTAACAGCAAGATTATTATCAAAATCCGCCTTCGCAGCTTGGCATTTAGCCTTCAACTCTTCATAATCCTTGTCCTTATATTTTCCCTCTCCTTAAGTACATCACACTCTCCCTTCATTTGATCCACAACCTTCAGCAACTCACGAGCTCTTCGGTTCACAACATTATCAACCACTGCCTACCTAGCATAACACCGATCATGGAGATCGAGTAGCTCAACATCTAGCTGGTTGTCAAGATGACCCCTCCAAGCCGGAGGGGTGATATTGGAGATCATCAGATGGCAGGCAGTAGCATTTGGCAGCTTAGAAACATCCGGAAGGCCTGCAAAGATATGAAGATCAATAAGAGAAAGATAAAGAAAGGAACACGAGTACAAGACTTGGAAACATAAATTACCTTCTTCATCATTGAAAATGGTAAGGAAAGCCGAAGATTCAACCTTGGCAGGAGAGGTCTTTTGACGAGTAGATCTTGAGGAGGAATCAGCATGGAGTAGCTTGCGTTTTACAGATGGCTTTATAGAGCCCTTCGTCCTACACTTTCTATCCTTCATTCTCCCCGCAACACTACTAGTGCCAATCACAGGCATCTCTTCACGAGCCAGAGAACCCCCAGAATTAGCAGTGTTCTCAATCAATTGCTTCAGATTTGTTATATCTAAAGGCTCAGCCTCTAAGAGAGGAGGCTCGTTGTTGTTTGAAGTGGAGGGAGGACCAGTACCAAAGCCATAGGATGGCTCACGAAGAAGGAAGGACAAGTCTTCATTATCTTCAGCATACATGAAGTTCCTGAAAGCCTCTACAAAAAAAGAGAAGGACTCATTTATCAACAACGGAGAAGTAATATATCAAATTATCAAAATAGTAAATACCCTTTCTACCAACAAAAACTACAGGCCACTCCTAACCATGCTCCCACGAAGGTTTAAGGCCAGCAAGGAGGAGGATATGATCCAGAAAGGTTCGAACATTGACGAGGTTCCTACCAAGACGCTAATACAAAGGATTTTCACGGATTGAAGGAGGGATTTTATCTTTGAAGGATCTCTTATCCCACCTATTGTCTTTTGAGAGAAGTTATGGACAATCACTAGGAACAATGGAGTCTTGCACATAGAAGAATCGACCTTCTTAGAGTTATGATTTTGGGTAAGACATTGGGGACATTTTTCTGGTCTTTTGGCAAAAGTCAGCCATTGACCACCAGGATACAAGTTAAAGAAAACCCTAAACCACTCTACCTTAGGGTCACCACCATACGCTTTGCACATAACAGCAAACGTGGTAAGTTTGGCACAGCCAAACGGATTAAGCCTAGATACATGGATATGAAAATATCCCAGGACATCACAAAAGAATCTTGTAAGAGGCAGCCTAAGGTTTGCAAGACTAAAGCAATGAGTGTACAAACCAACGAATCCATCAGGAGCATCGTGTATGGTTTGGTTACTCTTGGGGAGCATAACCTTATATTAAGAGGGAATACCATGGGTAGTAAGGAACTGGGAGAGCTCATTTTTTGTAAGTGTACACGTCTGCGTACGAAGGATATTTTTGGTGCTTATATTCAAAAAACAGAAGTACGTAAATCTTACCTTCTTGGGCGATATAATAATGCATATGATTGATAGAAAGGTGATGAAAACGGTAAAATAAGTGAAGACTTCTTGATCCGGGTTTTAAAGAAAAAGACTTTTAATCATGGTCATACACATGTAAGGGTAAGAAACCCTTATCCGAATTTCAAATAGAAGAGTAAACCGGCTGATGGGACAATCACAATAACCAATGACGACTCTTGGTTGCTTTATCTTTAAGCCTCAACAAACCCCATATCAAGTGGGATTTTTAAATGCGTACAACACGCGTATATATCGGGCTTCGATTTGGGGTTGCGCTAATTTTTAATTTGGAGTCAAAAGCAATGCATCCATAGATGTATACATTATATTTGACTGGGGGGCTTGATGACGTACCCTCCGATTCGGCTCGAAGGCCTCCCCTTCGATCTCGAAAGGGATCTACTCCCAATGACACCTAGAAACCTTCGAATAGTTTCTAGTGGCATAAAATCATCTTCGCGATGGTTACCGGTATGAGAATTCACCACTCGAAGGCCAACGCCCTCCGTGGTGCCCCTTTCCATGAAACTATGGAAGAGGTAACATCTAACTAGGTCAAAACCCATGTTCTCCGCTCTACCCAGACTTTCCCGCCAAGGTAGAGATCATGGTACACTAAACCCTAGAATCCCCCTTAAATCGCAGGACACCCCCACGATCACCGGCTTATGTGAAGAGCCTTGTTCTAGCCTATTTCTTCACCTATAAATAGATGGCAAGGTCTTCAGGTTTGATTGACGCTTTTCACATCTACTTCATATTTTACACATACTTATTATCATCCAAAGCACATACTTACTCTCACACCGGAGGTGATTCGCAAGGCAACCCCCTGCGCTTCACTTAATGTAGTGTTTGCATTTGTTTTGTCATATGTTACATACGACTTTGCAGTTCAACAATCACCCTCAAACTCTTCGATCACCATCGAAGCCTAATCGTGCCCAATATTGCACAATCAAAGGGAAAGTAAAAAAAAATGTGTTGTTCTTGAAGCTGAGGTGGTACAAACTTTATATATCTCAAAAGTAGAAAAACCAAATGAAAAAAGATTGGTAGGTACAGAAAAGACAAATAAATGTATTCGTAAATATCCAAGGGGGCTAAAAATGCAATGAAAACAGCAACACAACCTTCTAGAAACAATGAAAAAAAGACAATCCTACCCTCGTGCGATACACACATGAGGTCCTAAATTTGGCGTTGTTAGCAAAATGGACGGGTCGCGTTCAATGTTGGCTACGATGAGGACTAACGACGTAATTTATCTGTAATGTGGACAAAACATAAAATTTGCAAAAACCATGGGGACACGTGTAATTTACTCTATAAATTACTTGAAACTTTCTAAATTTAAAAGTCTTAAGAAATTTGTGTTACACAGTTACTAAATATAAAAAGATTTTGAAATTATTAAAATATCAACGAATTTGTAACATCTATGCAACACAACTATACACGCATGTTATACAATTAACTTATGCACCAACATATATATTTAACACATTTAATTAATGTAATCATTAAAACACCCTAATCCCACACGATAGAAATCAAACAAACTATTAAAATAAATTTTTAAATATTCTACTCAAACACACTAAAACATTCTTAAAATTATAATTAATACAATCTATCAAAAAAATATTAAATTGCATGTTTGTGTTATTTATTATCTAGTTTTAACATAATATATTTTGTCATTGTTTAAAAATATAAAATTAAAAAAATCCCGTTTTCTTTAAAATTATTGCCAAAAAGTGTATTATTAATAAACATTGTTTGTCAAAAATTTAGATAAAAAGTACCCATCACGACAATACATGGATAATCTGCTAGTCTAAACTCCATAGATAATAAAGATATTTTTATATTAGTACATTTTAGGCAACAATCAATATGTTATTTAATGTGTGAATATACATAAGCTATTTAAGAAAGAAATTCATTAGCTATTTTTCTTTTTCTTTACGGGTAACTATGATTTTTGACATGTTAACTAACTAATCGACGAAGTTTGAACTCGTCGTTAATGAATTGTTCGACATCATAGCGAGTTAGCGATGGTCAAGTCTATGTATTCAAATCAACCAAAAGTCATTTAAACAAATGATGTTACAAGTAGTAGTAATTAAATAATGTGGAGAAAAGGTAGAGTTGGAAAATGATATTTAACCAAATTTTTTAAAGAAGGCGATTAGATAAAGACAGGACTCATTTCTTCCACCACTATATACTATTCAACACCAGGGGCGTATTTAGGATGTTTTTAGGATGGGTGACAGGGGTGTTAACGATTCGAGTCGAGTTTTGATCTAAACGAGCTAGGCTCGTTTATTAACTACTCGGCTCGAGCTCGAATAAACTTTTATAAATTGGCTCGAGCTCGAGCTCGAATATTTTTTTTTGTTCGAACTCAAGCTTGAAGCTCGTTTAACATATATTTTTTTGTACTCTTACAATAAACTATCTTTCAAACTTAAGATGCTCGTATAAAAGTTCGAGCTTGATAGACTCGTTTATTAACTCAAGCTCGAACTCAAAAGCTCGTTTACAATCATAAAATTGTTCTAATGCTCAAACTAAAGTAATATAACTTATAACTCAACAAATATTGTTTAAGAGAACACTAACAATGTTTAATAACTTATAACTAAGTTTCAAAATAGGGTGAGGCTTTGCTTAGATGAAGTTTTTTTATCTTGAAAGTTTTCCTCTTCAAGCGATGTGCGATAAGTCTACTAGTCATGTCCCTCATATATTTTAACGAGGCCTGGCCACACCCGTGCGTTGCACCGGGCTTGGTTTGTGGCAAAAATGTTATTGTTACCGTCCTGTTACAATTCTTATAGTTTCAAGTTCATCTCAATTTTACTAAAGTTATAAAAGAGGGGTAAGTTGCTTTTCTCATTTGAGTAGTAAGTTCGTATGTTGGTGGTCTGGTTTGAAAGACGTTTGCAAGTAGTTTAACTATAACCAAATTGAGTTAAGACCTTATGCTTGTTTTTTGGCAGCACAAAAGGAATCAACAACACATGCACTAAGTGGTAACCACTAAAATCTAAAAATATACATTAGAGATAAGTTGTGAAAGTATAGGTTTGGAGGTGATATACTTATGAAACATCCCATATCACGTCATAACCAATTATCATGAATTCATCCTCCTTGGTCAACACCATTTGTGTCATTTCTGGTTCAGCAATCAGATTCTGATTTCATGCATCTATTTCCAAGGGATCTTATCACTCCAAGTTTACCATTCAGGTACCCATCTTCAAAGTGACCGCCTAGTTCCTCCACTCTCTTCTTTTATACGTAGTAAATTAGACGGTATGTGATCGTTAGACATTTTCTTTGCAACTCCTTTCCTAGAAATAACCACATGATAATCTCCAATGCGCTTGATATTAATAAATGCCTCGAGTACTAAAACAGTTAAAGTCGTGGATCCAAAATAATCACTAATATTGTATTCTTCTTTCAGATTTTGGTCAGCTTGTAAAAACGTTTTGCAATGGCAGTCTTGTAACTCTTTTACGAACAATTCATCTACTGGTCCATCTAATGTTGTTGCTTTTGGTATATCAGAATTCTCAAAGAATAATCTCATGGCATGATCTTTGACATATGATGCCGCTGCAGACCCTCCATGACCATCAGAAACAGCATAAAACGAACTCGGGAGATTTGCCCACTTGTAAACATCATCGCTGAGGTGCTTACGGATAGGCCATCTTTTGTACAGTTAGATCCTCCGACATTGTATCAAAAGCTTTAGCCGACATAAAAGGACGTGTTGCGCCTTTTCCTATATTAGATATTGTGAGTAGATTAATCGATTTGCTTACGGCCTCCTTAATAGTATCTTTAAAAACATATTTGTGATAAGATAGTTTCCCTAATCGTACTTAGCGAAGCAATTTAGCCGACCCTTGTGAATGAACTTAAAGTTGGGGTACCTGATGATGACAACTTATAGGTTTGATAGATAGTCTGTGTGGTAACTGATCCTATTACCATCCTTTATAAGAGGTTCAGCCAGAAGTGCTAACATGGCTATTCTAAGCATCAGTAACATTATAGCCTTTGTCCAAGCCCACCATCTATCCATCTTTCCCATGGTTTCTGCGTACAATTCACTTTTCAAGTCAAACATGTAGCTTTATGGACCCAAATGAAATGTAGCTATAGCGACCACATAACTATCACAATGTTTCACATAGGCATTCAACTAAAAAAACCACACAATGATTGAACTATGTAATAGTGCTCTTAAGCTCATTAATTTAATATGAATCAGGCTAAAATGACATTGAAAAATAATAACATATCATGACTGTAATAATTTTGGATTCAATATTAATATTTGAAGTGTACTATATGAAAAGAAACATTAAGCTTAGGGGTCTTGCAGGTTTACCGAACTTGCAAACGTAATTAAACCTCTATTATTGATTTTTTCATAACTTGCATCATACAACTATGTAGTTGGTGACTTATACTCTAATTCTTAACATTCCCATGTGTTTCACACCATCATCGTCTCTCATGGCTTTTATTCAGAGTTTTAGCTATTATACTTGTTTTTTATATGTAAACTATAATGTTTCCACACAAAAATAAAAGAAATACACAGTTATTTAGCCACGTTTGGTAAATTTTGGCTGGAATGAACACAATTGCATACTCCTGTCTCTGGTGACCATTTAAATGACATATCTGTTATGAAAATTGAGCTTACCAGATGAGATGCATCAGTTTTCGACTCAGGCGAGCTAGGAAGGATTTCCTTGATCGATTAAATGATCTCCATTTTTGTCAAGATCTTGCATAATTTGATTTGTTGCTTCATCTACATTCCATGGTATCTTCCCAGAAATGACTTCCATGATCAGTTTTTTATTGTTGATATCGTGACACACAATTATCTTTATCAAGATCAATCCTCTTAAACAACCTAAAATTGATCAAATGATCAGGTCATACTCGAAACTCGAACCTCATTGGTCTAATACTAAAAGCCAAATTAAAGCTTGTGTCTCACCATTTTATCACGGATATGTTTGGTGTTCCATCTTCTTTGTAAAAGTTTCCTAATGGAAAACTTTGGATATCTCGAATAATTTCGGATATGAGGATCTTCATCATTTCTTGCTCTTTCTTTTTGGTATGAACCCATGGTTGGACAATCTGTAAATAGAAATAGTGGGATCATTATAAACAAATTAGAGCTTAAAAATAAATGTTCAAAATGCCAAGTTGCTAGCTAGTTTAAGAGTTTATATACATGATATAAGTCCTTCCATGAGCTAATGGAGCGATATGGTCAACTGTGTGGATTCATATAACCTTGAATCACCAAAAGCTGCCACCATTGTTTAGTAAAAATATACAATCAAAGATGAGTACAAAATTAAACTGAATACAACATGTTTAGTTCCTTATCTTATGAACATATATCTCAAGACTCTAGTCAAATTAATCTTACTACAACAGTGATATAAAGTAAAAAAATAGTTGTTTCAAACACTAAGGGAATATTTGGGTGTGTGTTTGAAAACTTCTTATGTGATATCAAATAACCATAAATGGATAATAAGTGACAATAAAACAGACTTACGCTATCCGGATATCCTTCTTGCCTCTCAACTTTCTAATGACACATGTTATTCCTACATCAACACCATTTAACAAAGAAAAAAAGCATCTTTATCCAATAAAAATTACATCTATATTTTCATCCTCAAATTCATTTGTATCAACTATCAACCAATAACACTCAATTCATTTTAATGCATCCAAATCATTGATCCAACAAGTTCTTGTAATATATCAAGCACCAACTCCTAAATGATGACAAGTTCATAACGGTGAACTTGATGCGGTCGTTCGTCTCATTCGTCGAAACATCGTCGTTGACAACTGAAGGTCGATAGATTTAGCTTTCGAGTTGAAATTAAAGCATTGATGATTGAGAAACAAATATCACCCAGTAGTGGGAAACAAGAGGAAGAAACATTATGTGAGGGTTAATTTGGTAATTTGTATGTAGGAAGTTAATTGCGTTTTCCAGCCACAAGTGGTGAGGTGCTTTTTCAAAACCAAATTATGCCAAAATTTTAGCCTACTATGCTGTACAATCAATAATATGATCTAAGGTCGCTACATTCAAAGGGGGAGTGAGTATTAAATACCTGTTTGGAGTACCTTCAAATCCAACAGTTCGAGCATAATCAGTCTTGGGGTCTTTGTGATACATGACTCTAAAATCATAGTGGTTATTGATGAAATACTTTTCCTCTTTGTTCCACAGATATAAACGAAAGGATTAAGTTTCTAGGTATGTGAACCAACAAAACTGATCATGTGGAAAATGTTCAAACAAAACTCATCCCAACATAGTTTCTCTAAACCCTACACGGGAAACCATGTTCATAAGTGGTCAATTGACTTTCATCGCGTCTTTGTCTTAGGACAACAACGAGAAGGTTATCCAGAATCATGCGTTACATACCACATGTCATTTAATTAAAGCGTTATACATTTAACAACAGACATTTATATAGAGTATTTAAAAGTAATAACACATACATATTAACACTGTACTCACCGACTTTTTCCTTAAAAGTTCTTTGCAGATTGAGCATCGACCTTTATTTTATAGCCGACCTTACATGAAAGCTCCTCTCTCGTATGAAACTGAAACAAAGATCGAAAACTTAGATCACAACAAACATGACTCTTATTAAGAATCAAATATGTAGGGAAAGTAAAAGATATTATCCGTGTAGATTGAATTTTCAGCAGTGTTTTGAATGTGCTTGGTCTTGTAATAACTCAAGTAATAATAGTTATAAGGAAGTTGTGTCTTAGTAGAGGATAGCTTGTTGACTTTGACTTGAAGAGGATCACCCTGAAAAGAGATCAGATCAACATTAGACTTCATCTAATTACACCAAAAAAAGCATACAGATTTAGCTAAAATCAAGACAAACGATAAACAGTAGAAAGACAAAGCGCAGCTACAACCGAACTCTCCTTGACCAACATCTTATATTCTTGATTCATTTTTACAATCTCTTGTGCTCTTTACGCCTCTTTTGTTCTATCCTTTTCCTGTCTCTCAAGCGTATCAAGAAACCTCATTTGCAATTCCTCTTGCTTCTCAGTCACTTCCTTCATCAATTTCCCAAAAAATACTCCTACTTTTTCTTACGGACAAAGGCGAATTCATGAAGCCTGACATATTCAGTTTGGAAAAAGGAAAAGTCCTTTTATGATTCATAAGTGGTGGTGGTGGCACCTAATAACCAAACATTCATACAATCTGGTTCGGTAAACCGATCCTATTTTTCTCCTAATCACCACCATCAGGTTTATGCTGATTGACCAAATCAGTTAAATGGAAAAAGAACAACAGCCAGAAACTCACTGTAGCATTATCCATGAAATTTGAGGGGAATATACATCCGTATTTGTGAAATAATTTTCCGATTTGGCTTAATAAGCACTTCGACTAAATTTCAGCTCAAATATATACCTGGGAGCAACAATGTGTCTGATTATGTTAGAATTGCGCACTGTCGGCAAGTAGGCTTCTTCAAGGAGGGATTCCATATGAACAATGTAACGCTGCAAAAGTAACATCATATTCAGAATCTGTAGTTAACTACTATTAGTTTAACTCTGTTCTAGTCAATAAAACGACGGGGTGTTTGTGTATGAAAGTATTATATGCGTCTGAGAGCATAACCACTGGATGATACACTAATATGTATACAAAAATAGTTAAACTACAAATCTAATTGAGCGTGTTTTTAACTTATTCATGACATGTTACCTAATATTGCCAGCTGATCAAATGGATAGATTTTAAAAATTAACTAATACAAAAACAAATCGAATGGTTTAAAATTAGAGACTGAAATCATCAGCATCATTCGGTAACCCGCATCATTAAGAACCACATCAGAAACCGACATCATCACCATCCCTCATTAGCCACATCAATCAACAACCCCATCAAAAACACTCCATCAGAACCTTGTAATCAAAACCCCTTAATCAGAACTCCTTATCATAAACCCCTCATCGGTAACCCTATATAAGAAATTGTCATCATAAACCCTCCATCTAAAACACTCCATCAGAAAACAACTCCATCAGAAACCCCTCTCCCTCTCTCCAAAAATCCCCATATAAGAAACCCTCATCAGAAACCTCCATCAGAAAGCCCACATAATAAAACAACAATTAAATTGAATATAAATATAAATATGAGATGAATATTGAAATCAGAATTGTAAAGTGTACTTACTTATTTCAGCCAGATGTTTTGAAGTCCGACAATAACTCCGGCCACCAATAACTCATAAATAACAGTATTTAAGCTTTATAGAAAAAGAAGAAAACTCTAACCTGGGTTTTGTTATAAAAGACCTCATTCTCTATTTTTGCCGGAGTTATGGTGGCCGGAGTTATTGGAGGTGGTTGTAAGTTGGGATCCTTTGTATTCTATTTGGTTATAAATGCCATGAATGTTGTAACTCCAGGAAGGTAGATGGTTGATTTAAGTGGTTGTATTGATTCAGTCAAAACCTTCTCATATACTCGACACTCATTTATTAACAGGGAAGAGCCTTCCTTAATCAATTCAAGAAATCATTACTACTGCACATTTAATCCAAAAACTGAGTCTTATATTATAATAGATTTCTCTTGTTTTTTTTGATATTTTCAAACTTTATTTCTTATTTTTTTGTCTAAGCATTTCTAGTTAGCTAAGAAAAGATATGATTAAACTTTTACATTTTTAATTTTAAAACTAAAATGAGATTGTTTGTCGCAATAGAAATATCCAAACTGAGTTTAAAAATATTTAAACCATGTATATGGTTGTTTTATTTATAATGGTACAAGGAGGTGCTTTTGACAATTTCAAACACGTATAAGAAATAACAAAAGCATTCAACCCCTTAGTACTTAATCAGTTTTGAAAGAGCTTTTTTTTAGTTATTGCGTCTTTCTTCATCTGCTAACATCATACACAAAGTTACATAAAATAAAATGAAACTCAAAAATTGTGATTACATTAATTAGGAAAACGTAGTATAATAACATCACCTTAAAGTTATGATAAAATATCGAGTAAGATTAAGCACCTTAAGGATTAAGCAATTGAGATTAATTTTTTTTATCTAATTTAAACTTTTTTGCGACGTTGTTAAATATCAATTGTTAACCTTTTAGTAGTATGTAATATTTCGTCTAATTTCTATGCATATGCTTTCGTAAGCTTACTATAAATTTGTTAACTAAACCTATACTATCAAATGTCACGTCATTTCATATACCTTGCCTCATAATAGCGCCTATTTTTGATACACTATATACATTCGACATCAAATTAAGTAACACTATATATCGCTTGAGATGTGCTATGATCATCTTACAAAAATCCATTGTTGGGTGATTTATACTTTTACTAGACGACTACCCATGCATAGCAACGGTATTTTATAGCGACAAGATTTTATAGTTGCATGATTATTTCATACGTTTTCTAATAAACATAAGTATCAATATGTTTCACTTTTAATCTTCATCACTTTTACTTTCATCGATTAGAATCTAAACCCTTTTCCGTTCAACTACCAAAACTTGATTATGAAGTTCTTAAGAATCGGTGTTAGCATGTCCTCATTATCATCATCATCATCATCATCCGAGATGACAATAACATCATCAGTTCCAGTTTACAAATTTGGTTTGAAAAACAAATTTAGATTGGGTGCGGGATTGGGAGCGGTATGAAGATGTTATATAAACGAACAAAAGCAGTAAAAAAAATAGGTGTTATATAAACGAGCATGAATTAAAGTAGTAAAAAAAGTTAGTAAAGTTTCCAAGTTTAGAGAATAATTTTTCTAGTAGTAATCGTGAGTTAATACAAGATGAATAAGAGTCTCATTTTAATATAGAGAATACTTTTTAAAATTAATATAGTGCGTGTTTTTGAAAATTTGATGCATGCACATATATAAGATGTATTTAATCAAGTTAGGCGAATCATATGTCATGTTTATAATCTATAATTTGTGGTGTATGTCATGTCTATAGTTGCTATATGTGAATGGCTCGTTTAATGATTTTGCATTGTGTAATGAAATTTTTGGAATATTTGTAGCATTTTGATCTTTCAATGATATTGCATTGAGTGTTATAGATATAACAAATGCTACGAGTTTAGTTTTTTATATCTTGATTTATTAGAAATAATTACACTGCTTTTTACAAGTTTATAAATCAATATATAAACATGTTTTTTTAACGGCGGATTTATTAGAAACTAGCAAGATGCTAGAAGAGAATTACAAGCAAAATATACAAGGATTTTTCATCAAAATAACCCAATTTAGTTTAGAATTACAACGATTAGAAAACCAATTAAAAGAAATTTGAACCAAGTCATCAAAAAGATATATTTCTAGTATATAACACCTAGAAAGATATATTTAAAATTTTAAAATAAGATAAGCTTAAAAACTTATATAGATTAAGTGTTGGCTTGTTAAGCTCTAGTAGCTCGTTCGGCTCGATAAGCTCGACTCGCTCGTTCGGCTCGTTCAACTCGTGATATTTAAACGAGTTTTCGAACGAGCCGAGCCAAATAATAGCTTTAAAAGCTCGGCTCGTCAAACTAATCGAGCACCAATATTTGTTCGAGATCCACTCGAGCTCGTGAGTATTGAGCTCGAGCTCGAGCTCGAGTAGCTCGTTAAAAGCTCGGCTTGTTAACACCCCTAGGTGCCACTATAAAGACCTCTGGTATACATTTTTATAATTTATATCCCTCTAGACTTCCATGTATACTGTATAATGTAGTTTTTTATTAGCATTTGTTTCGTACTTTTTATCAGTTTAATGTTTTTGAATTATTAAACTTTATATTTTATATTTTGTATTTTCAAATTTCTAGTTTTGTAATATAAAAACAAAAAAAAACCGAAAAAAACATAAGGGGGGGATAGTTAGTGTTTTAGGGGGCTACCAATAACGCATCCCTTTCAGGATTTACGAAAACCCAATAAATGTTTGACGCATAATATAAATTTTCGTTAGAAATCTTGTTTCTCTGAAATGAACTTATACAAAAAATTTGAGCCACGCAAATACATGTCCTTTTTTTGTGGGTCCACTAAAAAACTATGCATCTGATAACCTAGAGTTTTTGATCGACCTATGTACAACACTCACGCCCGTGTCGAATCTTTTTATCTCTCGTTTGATGTGTGAGGTCTTTATTTGTTTTTTTATAATTTACATCCCTTTAGACTTCCATGTATACTGTATAATGTAGTTTTTTATCAGCATTTGTTTCATACTTTTTATCAATTTAATGTTTTTAACTAATTAAACTTTATATTTTATATTTCGTACTTTCAAATTTCTAGTTTTGTTATAAAAAAATAAAAAATAAAAATAAAAAACCGAAAATAACATAAGGGGGTATAGTTAATGTTTTAGGGGGCTACCAATAACGCATCCCTTTCAGGATTTACAGAAACCCAATTGTTAACCTTGACATATGTCGACATATACGGAATTACATTAGTTTACTTATAGTCGGATACACAAGGGCTAGTTATGTCAAGTTAGGATAGTAGTGCGTATCACGGACTATATATACCCTCCTATACTTCCATAGGAGGGTGAGGAAAATCATTGTAACACAAAGTATATGTGTTTCTCTCTCTAGAAATCACACACATCTTTCCCTCTCTACCTTTTCTCGCTAATCTAATAAACATGGCTTTCTTTCTATTCTTTCCTCCCTGACCTCCAGATCATTGTTATTGTTATGAATCTTTATGGTTAACAAGTGGAATCAGAGCTAACCAGGGGCGTTTTGTGTTTGTGTGTTGCTTATTGTGGTTTTTCGTGGCTTATTAAGCTTTTTCGTGGCTTATTTTTAAGCCAAAAGGCCACGACTTGTTTGGTTTGAGCTTATTTCATCAAAAAGCTATACACTTTCTTCTTCTTATGTGTTTTAGCTTATTTGCTGATATTTATAGTAGCTTATACCATAATCAAACAGCTTATTCGAGTTTATTTTAAAGAGTTAAGCTCTTTCGTGGTTTTAAAAAGGATATTTGGGACAAGGCTTATTTTCAAAAAAGAAAGGTACTTTTGATGTAAAAACCCTTATAGCTTATAGATAAATGAGTTTCGTGGCTTATTTGGGCTTAATACAGCTTATTTTTCAAAAATACAAAATCTGGGCTTATCTTCAAAAACATGCGATTTGGCAGTTTAAGGTGCGATTTGATCACTTAAACATGCTATTTGGCATGAAACCTGCGATTTGGCACAAGATACATGCAATTTGAGCTCTTTTTGAACCTGCAATTTGGCAACCTGCGATTTGGCACCAACTCACCTGCGATTTGGCACCCTAATACATGAGATTTGAGTTTCAAGACATGCGATTTGATCCAAGTTTGACTAGTCAACATTAGCAATTTGACCTCTTTGTTAGGCAATTTGACTTAGTCAACATCTGCAGTTTGTCTACACTTCAAGAGACGTTTGACTTGTCAACTTATGCAGTTTGACTTGTCAACTTTCGTAGTTTGACCTCTTCATTAGGCAGTTTGACTTAATCAACATCTGCAGTTTGTCTACATTTCAAGAGAAGTTTGACTTGTCAAGTTGAGCAGTTTGACTTGTCAACTTATGCAGTTTGACTAGTCAACACATGCGGTTTGATCTAAGAATCATGTGGTTTGATCAATTAACCTTCAAAGTCAAATTCATCTACACCGCAAGCCCTTATTCTACGATTATACGTTCATGACAACTTATGTGTCGTCGTGTGATTGTAAATTATAATTCAAGTTTTAAATTTATATTTTGTCGACTTAACCAAAAACAACACTTTAACGGGCAGTCTACCCGGTCGGTGGTAGTTTCGTGATAAGTAGGGTGTCGATCACTAAGAGCGAAAAACACTTTCAATTTATTAATACTTTAGTTTTTCTAATCTAAGTTAGTCTGATCTATGCTAAACCTATGTTAATCCTAAATCTAACGGATAAAGGGAGGTTTTGTGACAACCGTGACTTGAGCAGGTTAGTCAAACCGTTAGAGTTGACTAAAGTATTTATATGCGTTATAATTGAGTGCTTATTGGTTAGTCAAACCGTTCAGAGTTGACCTATAGTAATTAATTCGTTATAAAAATTGAGTGCTGTATGTGATCCTTATAATGAGTATTTGATATTAATCTATATCGTGATGCAAGTTGTTCATCTTTATTGTTGTGTGAGTTGTGGTTTTGGTCAGCATATTTTCATTCGTTCAATTTATGTGACAATGGAAATGCTAGCATGGATTTTTATGCCGTTGTCGTGTTATTTGATGGATAATTGTTTTGTATGAGCTGTTATTAAAAGAGAATGGAGTGTACTCTTAGAATGAATTAAGTACCAGTATTTAAGTAATTAAGCGTAGGTCTTTTCCTAATTTAGGAAGAGTAATTTATGCAAATGGAAAATTTATAAATGTAAGTTTTATAAATAGTTTTATTTTAAAAGGTTTACTAAAATTAAATATAATGGTTTTTTATAATAAAAATAACAAAAATAATGGTAATTTAATACATTTTTATTCTAACTAGGATAATATTTATATATATATATATATATATATATATATTATAAGGGGGCCGGTTGTAGAAAAAAAGAAAAAAAATAGTTTAAGTATAAAACAAATTGGTATTCGATAAGGATTAGAGATTTAGGGTTAGCTTATAAATACAAAATCTAGTCTTCTCCCCTCTCCCTTGTTCTTTGATGGCCGAATACCCCACAAGAAGAAAAAAAATTGTTTATCAAGAATTAGTGTGTTGATTCAAGTGTAATCGGGTAAAGGTTTTAGGTATGATCTTCTATCCCGTTCTTGTTTAATCCTCTTATTATTAGTAACAATGATTTGATGGATAATTAGGTTTCAATAAAATTCAGTAAACATGTTAACATGATCATTAATAATCAATTAGGATATAATTAATAGTGTTTGGATGCGTTTGGTTAGGTTTAGTTGTTGTTAAATTCGGAATTAAAACTGGGCAGATTTTTAGGTCATCTTGCGAGGGTCGTAACTCGGTCATACGAATAGCTTTTATTGATTTTCTTAAGCCTGAAATTATCTACAAAGAGTCTACTTTCCAACCCCGTTAGTTTCATGAATAAATATTTTCTTTCTGTCGTTTTCGATTTTATCTGTCGTTTTCGATTTTATCTTTATATAAATAAATATTTATTTGATGGAGCATCGTTTCTGTTTTATATTGGAGTGGTTTAAGATGTGAAATGTGGTATATGTGCATATATGTATGTTATCACTGAGATGTGTACTATTGAAAGCAAGTACACGTGTGAAAGGATGCACAATAGGTGGCAAACATAATTATAAAGGTATCACACACGTAGACTTGTGACCATGATTGCATTGATCGGTGTTTGATTGTTAGGTGGTAGTGTAAGATGTTGTATTATGTGTGGTTAGGATATGTATAGTTGTGTAGTTAGTAAGTTTCCATTTTATCTATCGCTTGCGGATACCCCGGATTCCTGTTATTGCTACTATTATGATTGTTGGGTTTGTTCGTTTGCTCAATACTTCGTTCGGATTCCTAACTCTAAGTTTAGCATCCCTTGCTCGTACCATGTTAGTACGGATGTCCTATCTTTTTTATTCGGCGTCTTGATGTATATTGGTTCTTCGGATCTGTTTCTTTGGATATTGGTACGTTTAATTGGTTCTTTCGTTGCATTGATTACTCGTATGAGTATCAAAATTTTATTTTAAGCACTAATTGTTCCTAACATATTAGTGTGGATCATTACTCCGTTCTTTATATATCCTTTGGTTTTCGTAACATGTTGCGGCATGTTAGTACCGACTTTTTTCTATGGTTTTTCTTTTAAGCGTGAGTACGGATGAGTCTTCATGTTCTTCCCTTTTGGTTCGTAATGTCTTTGTATGAATTTCTCTTGTGCGTGTTCGCTTCACTGTTATTCTGACTATATGGTTCAGGGTACTTTCTTTCGCTTTCAAACAATAAAATTATGTTAGAGTCTTTACCGTATTTTACAATCCCTTTTGGTATTACGATGTCCTTTGTTTGAGTAACATATTTTATATTGATGTCGAATTATAAAAACCCTTTTGAAGTATATCTTGATGGTGTTTGGGGAAAACTATTTTTGAAATGATTTTATGAATATGTTATGACATCGCTTTTATGTGAATGTCTCTTTATTTTTAAGAAAACTATGTTTACAATGATTTTTATAAAACGATGTGATACAGGTTGACTGTCAATACCATGTTTAAAATGATCTTTGTGAATAAAATATGTTTAAAATGGTCTATACAAATAAGATACGAAACTCTTTTTTTGTGGTTAATAAATTTTATTTCTATTATGAAAAGTAGGTTTAATATGATTCATAGTGGTAAGATGCGATACACCATTAGATAACTATCTCTAGATTTTTATGACAACCATGATTAAAATGAATTTTATAAAGATTATATTTAAGACGATTTCTTTTATATTCAAACTGACTTTCTTTAATATTTTAAATTGATTTTTATAAAAACATTATTTAGTTGGTTCTTTCGAGTAAAGTCTGTTATTGGTATAACAATCCTATCTTTTCATTTATCAATCTTGATACGTATTTTTATTCGTTATGTGTTCCTTTGTTGTGGTACGATTGTTGATTCTTTCGTTTGCGTTTTCTATCGGTACATATATTATATCCTTTCTTTTAAGGATTCTTATGACATTTGATCCGCATCTATTTGCATATGTGAAATCCCTTAGATGTTTTCTAGCCTTTGATTCGATATTCGTTTGCTACCCTATTCGATAGTTCGTAACCTTTAGGATTCGTTTGATATACGTTTTATCCGACCAAGTCACTCTCCGTGGGGAGCACCTGTGTTGTTCAAGAAGAAGGACGGTTCATTTCAAATGTGCATAGACTATCGAGAGTTAGAATAGATGACCACCAACAATCTCCCTAGGATCGATGACTTATTCGACCAATTACAAGGCTCGCATTATTTCTCTAAGATAGATCATCGATCTGGTTGTCATCAGCTGAGAGTGCATGAAGAAGATATTCCAAAGACGGCATTAAGGACGCGATATGGACACATTGAGTTACGGTTATGCCTTTTGGGTTAGCCAATGCATCAGCGGTTTTATGAACTTAATGAACCGGGTGTGCAAGCCGTATTTAGACAAGTTTGTCATTGTGTTTATTGATGATACCTTAATCTACTTAAAGTTTAAGGAGGAACATGAGGTTCATTTGAAGTTAGTGTTAGAAATGTTGAAGAAAGAGAAATTGTTTGCCAAGTTTTCCAAGTGTGAATTCTGGATACAAGAAGTTCATTTTCTCTAACACATAGTTAACAGTGATGGAATTCATGTGGACCTTAGTAAGATAAAAGCAGTAAAGAATTGGAAGGTACCTAAGACACCATCCGAGATATGGTCATTCTTGGGATTGGCAGGTTACTACCGACGTTTCATCGAAAATTTTTCTAAGGTTGCTAAACCCCTAACTTCACTGACTCAGAAGAATCAGAAGTATGAACGGGGCAATGAACAAGAGGAAGCTTTTCAGACGTTGAAGGACAGTTTGTATAATGCACCAATATTGTCATTTCCTGATGGATCCGAAGAGTTTGTAGTTTACTACGACGCGTCAAATCAAGGATTAGGTTGTGTACTCATGCAAAGAGGCAAGGTAATCGCCTATGCATCATGATAGTTGAAGATCCATGAGAAGAATTATACAATACACGACCTAGAATTGGGAGCAGTAGTGTTTGCTCTTAAGACTTGGAGGCATTACTTGTACGGAATGAAGAGTGTCAACTATACGGATCATAAGAGTCTTCAACACATATTCGATCAAAAGGAGTTGAAAGGAGGTAGATTGAGTTATTCAGCGACTATGAGTGTGAGATTCGCTACCATCCAGGTAAGGCGGACGTAGTAGCTGATGCCTTAAGTAGGAAAGAGCAAGTGAAACCTAAACGTGTACAAGCAATGGCTATGACCATTCAGTCCGGAGTTAAAAAGATGATACTAGCAGCCAAGAGTGAGACATTCAAGGAAGAGAACGCGCCAGCAAAAAGATTACATGGATTAGACCAGCAGATGGAAAGGAAAGAAGATGAGAGCTTATACTTTATGGATCGCATATGGGTTTCATTAGTGGGAGGTGTGAGAAACATAATCATGGACAAAGCTCATAAGACTAGGTACTATGTGCATCCGAGAGCGGATAAGATGTACCATGATCTTCGAGATATGTATTGGTGGCCGGGTATGAAGAAGGATATCGCCACGTATGTTAGCAAATGTTTAACTTGTTTGAAAGTGAAGGCTGAGCATGAAAGGCCTTTGGGTTTATTGCAACAACCAAAAATACCCGAGAGGAAATGGGATAATATCACTATGGATTTTATCATAGAGTAACCTAGGTCGAAGAGTGGGCATGATACAATATGGGTAGTAGTCGACAGACTAACCAAGTCAGCTCATTTTCTAGCGACACATGAGGATTACATTATGGAGAGGTTGTCAAGGCTGTACATTGATGAGACCGTTGGATCGGGATGGACGGTTTACATCACGTTTTTGGCAAACATTACAGAAAGCCTTAGGGATGCGATTGGATATGAGTACGACTTATCATCCTCAGACGGATGGACAAAGTGAGCATACCATTCAGACAATGGAGGATATGTTAAGAGCATGTGTGATCGACTTTGGTGGCAGTTGGGATGTCCACCTACCATTAGCTGGATTTTCATATAATAATAGTTATCATTCGAGTATTCGATGTGCTCCGTTTGAAGCACTGTATGGAAGGAAATGTAGGTCGCCCGTTTTATGGGCTGAAATTAGAGAAAGCATGTTGATTGGACCGGAATTGGTGCAAGAGATGGCTGATAAGGTAGTCTTAATAAAGGAAAAGCTCAAAGCGGCGAGAGATCGTCAAAAGAGCTATGTTGATAATAGGCGCAAGCCACTAGAGTTTGAGGTTAGGGATCGAGTATTAGTGAAGGTGTCGCCTTGGAAAGGCGTGATACATTTTGGAAAGAAAGGTAAGTTAGCACCGAGGTATGTAGGACCATTTGAAATCCTTGAAAGGATCGGCCCTGTAGCTTATCGGTTAAGATTTCCCGAAGAGTTGAGTAGCGTGCACGACACATTTCATGTGTCGAATTTGAAGAAGTGTTTGGCGGATGCAAATCTGCATGTGCCACTAGACGAGATCAAGATTAACAAAACCCTTTGTTTTGTTGAGAAACCCGTAGAAATTATAGACTGTGAGGTTAAGAGTTTGAAACGTAGTAAGATTCCAATCGTTAAAATTTGTTGGAATTCAAACCGTGGCCCTGAGTTCACGTAGGAACGTGAGGACCATATGAAAACTAAGTATCCCCGATTGTTTGCTGACTGTGCGGTTGAACCTACTAGTTAAATTTCAAGATGAAATTTCCTTAAGGAGGAGATACTGTGACAACCGTGACTTGAGCAGGTTAGTCAAACCTTTAGAGTTGACTAAAGTATTTATATGTGTTATAATTGTGAGCTAATGTGACTTTAAATGCGTATTTGATATCAATCCGTGATGTGTGTTCATCTTATTGTGATTGAGTTATGGTTTTAGTAGCTATTTCATTTCGTTCACATTGAGTGACGAAGGAAGTGATAGCATGATTTTATGCGTTGTCGTGTTATTTGGTAAATAATTATAGTATGAGCGTTTATAGGATATAGTGTATTCTTAGGAATGAAGTAAGTTTAGTATTTAAGTTATTTAAGATTAAGCTTTCTAATTTAGGAAGGTAAATTATGAAATAAAGATTTTATATAGGTTAGTTTATAACTAGTTTTAATTAATAAGGTTTAATAATTAAGTAAAGGTTTTATAAAAAATAACAAATTGTAGGTAATTATACATTAAATAATATTTAATAAAAAATATAAAAATAAATAAATAAAGGGGTGTTGGGCGTCGGCTTGGAGAGCAAGACAAGGAAAAAAAGAGTTTAGATATAACACAAATTGGTATTTGATAAGGATTAGATTTTGACTTATCTAAATCTTTTGTAAAACTATAAATACAAATTTTGGTGCCTCCTTTTCTTTTGTTTCCTCTGCTCGACCGAACCCTAAACCACAAGGAGAAGAACACAAATTTTTTTGATAAAAATTTAGTGTGTATTCGAGTAAAGGTTTTAGGTACGATACTCTATTCCGTTCTTGTTTAATTCTTTTAAGCTTGTAATAATTATTGATGAAATCAATTAGGGTTTCATAAACTTATGTACTTTAGTATAATTAAATCTTGTAGGATCGTTTATGGTTAGATTAGGGCCGTATTGGTGTAATCGGCTAGGTCTAAGAAGGTCGGGGGGGGCCCCCCCCCACCCCCCCCCCCCCCCCCCCCCCCCCCCGCCTCCCCGTAAGATTAAAGAGTTATGGTTTGGTAGCATTTTAGGTCATGTTAAATGAATGATATCTCATTGATAAAAACGATTTTTTATATGAATCTTATATCTAAAATTAAGTTCAGAGAGTCTAATTTTCAAAAAGTCCAGCCATGAAAGGTTTTGAGGTAGGGAAGTTAGTCAAATAATTTTTGCAAGAAAAGTGGTCGAAACTGTGAATTCGGGTCGGATTTGGGTCTGATTTCGGGGAGTAAAACCCCTACTTAGATGTTGAATCTTGATTAGCCAAAAATCAATCATATTTTATGTGTCTATTGGGGGGGGGGGGGGGGGGGGGGGGGGGGGGGGGGGGGGGGGAAACATCCAGCCTCAAAGCACAACTCCTAAAACGTTGTCTAAGTATTTTTATAAAAATCAAACTTTTTGGTGTGCGTTCAGGTCCGAATATGAGTACTTTGTGATGTTGAATTTTTATAAAATAGTTGGACTCAATATTATTTTTTCTAAAAAATCACAGTAGTTCATAACCTATTGAAAAGGTAGGGAATGCAGTAGGGAAAGGCAATTTGATGATTTAGTATTTTATTTGTAATCATGAAGTGACTATAAAATTTTGCCAGAAACTGGAAAACTTGAATAAATGGATTAAGGGTATTAGGATATAAGTAAGGTATGGGAAGTGTGGTAAAAGGGTTTATAAACATAATATGGTCATAGAAGTCCATCAATTGATTATTACATCGTCTTGAGCATTTAGCATAATCGCGTGTAACACGTGTTTTATTGTGTTTAGTTGATTTCGAGGAATTTGTCAAGTAGTTGTGCATTAGGTGAGTTTCATAGTCCTATTTTTCTGTTTTTCTAGGGAAGCAAATGATGCAAATGTTTTAAAATGCTTCATTACTGTGATTATGTGTTTTTTTAATTTGCGTATGGAACATTACAAGACTATTATATACTATGTGTTCATTTTGGTATTGTTTGGGATCGAGATGAGTATCCTACTCAGTGTTTAATTGTGGTATTGATTAGGATTGTATTGGTTACGTACTCGGTGTTACTTATGATATTAATTGGAATCGGATGAGTACGCCTACTCAGTGTTGGTTATGGTACCATAGGATCGGAAGGGTACGCCTACCCAGTATGTGAATGTGTTGATTTGATTTTTTTGCATGCTAGCATAGGGTCATGATAGTTCATTATTGTCTTACCTTGTTTTGTTAATCATAGTGAAAACGAGTATAATTGTGTGCCTAAAACCTATGACTCTCACCAACATATTTGTTGACGTTTTAAGCATCATTTTCAGGTAAGCATCTTGAGAAAAGTGAAGTTAGGAAGCTTGGCTAGTGAGACTGTAGGCTTTGCATGCGAAGTTTATCTCCTAGTTTTTCATTTCGTATTTTGAATGTTGATTGAATGTTTAGGTTTTGAGATATTTTGTTTATGTCTTTGTATTGGCGTGACTCTTTTACCTCAATACAAGACCCCTCTTTCTTGTGCTAGGTATTGTCATGACACTTTGTGTCCATAATTTTTGTTTTGTTTAGTGCATTGTAGTTCTCTCTATTGTTGACACCATTGTGTTGTGATGATACCCATGATGTTACGCCTCGCGTTTCCGCCTTGGCGGGGTGTGACACCACGAGGGCTATAGGAACACCATTGAGCTCCCCGAAGGGAACAATGTAGTGCGTCTGCGATCCGACACCATCCGGTTGGTGCAAAATGGATGCTCATTCCACGGACTTCGGTCTGAGGATCCAAACCAAAATCTCAAGAATTTCTTAAAACTTGTGGACTCACTTGACCTTGATGTTACAAATAGGGAAAGAACGTGGCTGCGATTATTTCAATTTTCCCTTCGCGATCAAGCTAGCATTTGGCTTGAACGACTTCTAGCATGATCCATCTCCATATGGGAGGATCTTACTACTCATTTTCTTGCTTAATTCTTTCCACCGGGAAGGACTGCAAAACTCCGTAATGACATCCTGATGTTCCAACAATGTCAAGGAGAGTCTCTCTCTGAAGCATGGACTCGTTTCAAAGACTTACTCCAAAAAGTCCCTCATCGTGGCATCGATCTTTGGCTCCAAGTCCAAATCTTTTATGACCATGTTAATATTACCACAAGATGAACCATTGACCAATCTTCCGGTGGTAAGCTTCGTGACAGAAATGCCAAAGAATCTTAGGCATTATTAGAGGATCTCGCCCTCTATGACAACGAAAGTTGGAACGACCCAAGGGATTTCGCTAAGCTGGTCAAGGAAATCTCTTTGCCTCAAGATGTCTCGAGTACATCCGACTGCCGCCTCATCGAGCTCGAAAATCAAGTTCAACGCTTGATGGAAGCTCATCTTGCTCCTAAGCAACCCATTCAAGTGAACAAAATCACTTCTTCATGTGAGATCTGCAATGGTCCCTACGACACTCAGTAGTGCATGGAAAATCCCGAGCAAGCTTTTGTTGAATATGCATCCTCGCGTACCGACGAAGCGGGAGGTATGTGGTACACTTTCAAACCCGAGCAAAACAATCTTGGTGACACCTACAATCCGTCATGGAAAAGTTACCCAAATCTTAGGTGGAGACAACCCCAAAATTCTCAAAATAATTTCTCAAGCCCACCTAACCGGTTACAGCCAAACGGTTCATTCCCGAACCACTCCTTCAACAACAATCCTCAAAGATTTAACAATCAAACAAATCTTGAAAGATTGGTGTCCAACTTCATGGCATCTCAAGACGCTAGATTGTCCAAGTTTAAAGACGATTTCAAACAACAACAAAGCGAGATGACCAATAAAATCGACATGGTATTGAAGGTCATTACTGATCGAATGGCAGGAGCGCTTCCTAACGACACGATTTAGAACCCGAAACTGAATGTTAACTCTACCTCTCTAGTTTTGTATGCTCGTTCTTGCCCAACATAAGACCCGTAATGCTCAACCCAAATCTACAGTTTGATCAACACTATCACAATATGTCCCAAGCAACCAAACAAATCTCATGTTGACAAGCCAGAAGAACGGCGAAATGAGGAGGGCAGCACTGAAAGCATTAACGCCATTAAACTTGAGGAAGGACCAAAAAATAAACCACAACTAGAGCCGAAAAACCCAGCTGCTACTAAAAAATAGGATCCAACGGGAATGACGAGAAAAAAGAAGTTGAGTGGATAGATGCTGAAGAGCCTCTAGATTTAATTAACACAAGTAAGGAATCGGTTTATGAATCATTGATTAAGGAGATGCCTAAATTCTCATTAAATTATGACTTTAGGATCAGGAAGGGTGACCCAAGAAACCTTAAAATTCCTTGTATGATTGGACATAAGTTCATGGCTAACGTCTACATTGATGTTAACCTACCCATGAACATGATGTTCTTGGCCTATTATAACTCTATTCGGAAGGATGGATACGAGTATAGAGGAAGAAATTTCGCGGGGCTCGGAAGAGACATGCACGTATTTGTAGGAAATATGAGTTACGTTATGTATTTTGCCATTCTAGAAAATATTGAGACTAATATTGACCCTATTTTATCCCATGTAATGTTTGGACGGCCCTTCATAGAAATTGTCTGCCTTGCTATGAATAGGAAACACGGGTTAATGACTTTCACGGATTGAATTAGGGAAGTTACATTCAAAACACCATATAAGGATCCGGAAAGAAATGAACTAACTAGCGAAGGTCATGAGTTATTATCATCTAGGTTAATATTTAGTGAGGATGACTATGATAGAGGATATTGGAGGCCATCCGATTTAAAGAATGGGTTTTATAAGGGTACCCTTAAATTGGAACCTGAATACCAAACCGGTCTTAATAAAGGAGACAATGAAAGTGAAATGAACGATGAAGGAGAAGTCACGTAAGGACGTGTGACTTCGAGTCTAGCTACAAGACTCGTAAATAAAGAAAAGCGCTTTTTGAGAGGCAACCCAATATTTTATTTTCCCACATTTAGGAGTGTCGTGTGTTTTAATTCTTCTCGTTTATTCTTTTATGTTTGAATCAATTTTGTAATCATGCTTTGCTTTGTTTTTAACTTCGTCTTATTGACAATCAAAGATATTTTGCATTAGATAAGTGTAGGGGGAAATATCCGGTTTTTAAGAACCAATTCAAACATATTAAATAAATTGTTTAGATTAATTTGCGTTAGTTTTGAGTCATATGATTGTAATGACTAATCCCAGGTTTTATACAGTGTTTTATACAGTGTTTTACACATGATATAACTAACAAAATTGCGTGCAGGAAATTTCTCAAGAAAAACGAACAAAAAATCTTTATAGTGGCTGGAGACGGCGTCATGATTAATCATGGCGGCGTCACGCCCCCAGCCATGTTAAAATTCGAAAATTTTCAATTATTTTTGAAAAATAAATTGTGCAATATCTAAAATTTGTAATTATCTTGTAAACCTGCAGAAACCTATGATTACATCATCACTTTCATCCTATCTTTATAGCTTTAATAGAGGTAAACCCTAAAATCTTGTTGTATATATATATATATATATATATATATATATATATATTAGATATTAGAAAAAGACTCGGTCACCCCATGTATTTTACTGTTCAATATAGCTCGTAGTTTAATAGGTAAACGTATGA
>BQNB010019722.1:0-66446 GCA_026074375.1 Tanacetum coccineum | reverse complement strand
ACAATAACCCTCTTCTTATCAACTAGGGCTTGTAACTATCGCACTCCATTAACTGTCTGTACCTTGGCAGTTGTCCAAAATTGTTCAATACAAGTAGGGGTGAGCATACCGGACCGGACCGAAAAACCAGACCGGACCGACCGGATCGGACCAAACGTATTTCGGTCTGGTCCTCGGTCCGGGGTATTTGTTATTTTCGGTCTCGGTCCGGTTCGGTCCGGTCTGGCTCGGTCCGACCAAAAACCCGACGATTATGCCGTGTAGGACCGGACCGGACCGAAGACCGACCCGGACCGGACCGACCCGACCGACCCGGACCGGACCGGACCGACCCGGACCGGACCGTACCATTTCGGTCCGGTCCTCGGTCCGGCATTATGGACCAACTCGATCCTCGGTCCGGTCCGGTCTTGGCCGGTCCGGTCCGGTCCTTTCTTGGCCGGTCCGGTCCGGTCCTTGGACCGTGCTCACCCCTACTTGTACTTACCAAACGTGAGATGCAACGTGGGGATGACACGTATGATTTATTTAATGATGGCTGCTTCAAAGAGTTGTAAAAAAACTTGTTTTATTATATAAATAGCTAAAAGACCCCTGAAATTCACGGGTATTTTTAAGTAACGTCATAGAATGTAGTAAATGGCATTGCGTATTGTGAAGTTATTTGTTAGAAAGAACCACATATGGATAAAAAAACGTAAACTAAATAGTTGGTAATAGTCAAACAAACATGATATGAAACACAGAATGCGATGTACGTGAAAATGTAGATGTCATCATAAATTTTGTAGCACTTCTCTGAAGACCACATTGGTGGTGGTATTAGTGAGATTTCCTTCTTCATCACGAATAACCATCTTCAATAATTATTTTCCCATGATGTGGGAGACGGATACATATAGATGGTCATGTGTAAAAACAGGTCGTGGCAAATAGAAACCGACTTGCTCGAGAGATTGTCCCCGACGACTTTTTTTGATTGTCATCACGAAAGAGACGAACACGGGGAACTGCTTCTTTACTGTATTTAACGGAAAACGCTTATCATAAGGTAATATCTTCATCCTTGCGATAAGCACTCGTTTACCAAAATGCCTTTCATTGATTATAGAACAATGCGAGATTTTTGTTTTCCTCATCGATAAGGATCAAATTTAAAAATACACAAATGTAATGTTTAGTCGAAATTTTCGCCACATAACCATGTTGGAAAATAACGCTAAAAGAATATCAAATAAATTGGTGGTCATCGTCTTTGATGTTTTTACAAACAGTGGTATACATTGTTTGAAAGTCAAAAATTTAGAAGTATGAATGTATGATCTCTTTATTATGGGATCATACCTTATGAGTCAATAGTTTAAATGATACATAGTGTATCTTCTATATTTCACAATCAAATCTCATTTAAGATCTAAGTTTAATAGATAAAAACATTCTATTTATGAAAAGAAAACCAAATACAGGAAGTCACTTTTTGAAAACAAACTATTATCATAGTGGGAATTAGTGGGCTGTGAAATCTAGAATATGATTTGTGCTTCAATAATAATTGTGTATCTGTTTGCTACTCGGCAAATAAGTAATTTTGAGATCAAAGAAGTTCGATAACAAAATTAACCTAATTGCTATACCTCAACCGAAATAGTTTGACTTCGAAGGTAGCATGACACCAAAAGTCTACATATATTGGTAACACTTGGCTAAATCTTTCCAAAATCTGATTCGAAACTTTTATACAACCTCCTATTTTAATGATAAGTTGAGGTAATGTACACTTGTATGTTTTGCTGCATAATACTAAAGTGCCATACATGGTGCAAGAACAAATGGTATCTTGATTTAAATGTTTCACATATATTGATATATACAAATTGAAAGGACTCATCAAGCCAAACCCAGAGGTTACACTAAAGCTCATCCTTACCATGTATCCGGAGTTAATAAAAGGGTCTTTGATCGCAACAACCTCGATATCATCTCTAAATGATGCAATTCTCAACTCCAACCTTCCAACCGTTCCAAAACCTGCAAATTTTAAAGAAACGCAATTATAATCTATTAATCTTTAATCTTTAATCTTTATGCCATAATTAACATGACTATAATCATTATTAGAAGTTCACTCAAACAAAAATTCACACGCCCAATTTCATCTAGTGAAGTTATTGTTCACAAGTGGATCTAGGATTATAAACTAAAGCACCAATCTGATTTTCATGCATTCCCTACAGATATAATTGGCACATCGTTTGCTAAAACATCAAGGAACTCATAATATTGAGAAAACATACCATTGATTCCAACCATGGTCTTCCCTCCGCTACCGGACTCTGTAAAAAATTGCAAAGAGTTAAAAAAAACTCAATTTTCAGCAGCTTGGAAAAAAATATTCCCCTAAAAGGTTCCAGCAATCTCATTGTAACCGGGTGTTTGGGAATAGGGTGCCTATCCGCTTAAACATTATCAGGTAGGTACCCTGCTTATATTCAAGTGCTTATTTTAAAGAATAACAGGGGGTTTATTCAAGCTAATATATAGGGCTAAAGAGCTTCTATGATTTCGCCTTAAATTTCAAAATCCCTTTTTAGCTTATTTTCAGCCTAACTTGACACACGCGTGACCTCGAAAATTAACAAAAAATTATATACTTAGCCAAAACATTCCTAAATATTATCAGGTAGGTACTCTGCTTATATTCAAGTGCTTATTTTAGAGAATAAGGGGGCGTTTGTTCAAGCTTATACATGGGGTGCCTATCCGCTTAAACATTATGAGGTAGGTACCCTGCTTATATTCAAGTGCTTAATTTAGAGATTAAGGGGCGTTTGTTCAAGCTTATATATGGGGGCTAAAGAGATTCTATGATTTTGCCTTAAATTTCAAAAGCCCTTTTTAGCTTATTTTCAGCCAAACTGGAACACGCATGACCTCGAAAATTAAGAAAAAAAGTATATACTTAGCCAAAACATTCCTAAATCAAAATTTCTGTAAAAACAAAGAGGCCACTTACAATAGAAGCGTATGATTCTTTTGGCACTTCCTGAATTTTTGTGTTGGACTCAACAACCAGCTATGATGAAGCCTCCGGCACTTCATCAACAACTTCAGGAACTGGTTGTTCCTCCTCTTCAACTACCTTTTCTACTCTCTCTGGGGGATTGCTCACTACTTCCGCTTTAGGCTCTTCTTTAGTTACGACAACTTCAATTGGAGTATGATTCTCCAGCACATGAACACTTTTGGAAACTGTATATACCAAACACATAGTTAATAAAAAGTTCAAAAACAAAACAATTGATTTAGATGCCAGATGACAAACCAAAAACAAATTAAAACTCAACAACATTGTTTGCAAGTGGTTTAGATACAACTTTGTAATTCATTTATACTAATTACATGTCTTTCGACATATAAATGCTCATCGCATAAAAAGACTAATTTTATTGAATGTATAATTACAAAAGGCGATACATATGGTATTAAACAATCAATAATCAATAATATCTATATATGCAGATCTTTAGTCACCTTGCTCAGGATTGGCCGGACCTTCAACATCCATAGCAGGAGCAATGTTTTCTTCATTATGATTCACATTCTCCACGTAACGGAACATATCGTCTCGCACAAAGTAACCTTTGTGTTGTGGTGCAAGGAAGAAAGACTGAATTTTTGTCTCTCAGACAACATTGTCCTTTCCAATCAAGAACCTCGTGACTAAAACATCGACTCCACCATTCAACGACTCTTGTGCATCCAGTGATTTGATCTCGGCCTTGAACTCAGAATAGTTAAGCGATACTATTTACATTTGATGTCCACGTCCAAAAGAGACTTACTAAAGTATTCATATCAAAAATAGTATGATGAATTTACATGGGAAAATTGCTACTTAGCTAAAAATAATAGAAATTTGTTTTCATAATTCACTTCAACGCTTAAATTCTATTTTTTCAAAATAGTTTCTTGTCTTATGTTTGGGTTGAGGAATGCTAACATTATGCACCTAATACAAAACATTAAACTAACACATAAGATGAAAGTTATTCGCCTCGTACATACCTGGTTTGGTCTTATCTAATTCTAAACCGTCACAAACCTAAACTACCACATTTACTAACTAAAAGTTTTATAACATTAGTAAAATTGAACCAAAAAATCTATCAAAATAGGCACAAATACAAAGAAATCAATAAGTAGCCATAATTTAGTTTTTAGTACCTCGCAGTCAGTTTCCTTTTATCAATTGTGAAGCCAAATAGCAAAATTTGGATATGACAGAACCTTTACAAAATGGCAAGTTCAGAAATAGGAAAATTTTAAGAAGCAATGCTACTAACACTTAAATCCCCCACCGAGTATAGACCCATTAAATATATTAGTATAAATCCAATTCCAATCACGATCACGAAAGATGCATAACCACTTACGAGGTTGAATGAAATTATTAACAAAAAAAAGTCAAAATCTGTGTTCCTTGGACTAATTTTAGAAGCCGGCAAAAAGAACAGATAAAACTAAGAGCAAGTATGGATAAAACAAAAAACAAAATGTTACAACTTCTATGCCATAAGCATTATTTAAATATGTTGCTTCAAAGGGCTCTAAAAAATCGAATAGTGTAGTAGAAGAATCAATTGGTGAAAATAAACAGTCTTATGTGATTGTAACTGTTGCTAAACATATGGTCAATTACAATTTGTGTGACTGGTGTGTTAATGAGTTTACATAAATGAAATTGATTTTTGGAATGTTTTTATGACATTCAATGTCATTGAAACTGCATATTTAAATTTAAAATTATTTATAATGAGGGCTTTGCAGTACTTGTACTTACCAAACGTGAGATGCAACGTGAGGATGACACGTATGATTTATTTAATGAAAGCTGATTCAAAGAGTTGTAAAAAAGCTTATTTTATTATATAATAAAAATAAAAATAGATATAAAATAAAATATATAAAATATAAAGTAAAATAGATAGATTACAATTTGTGTGACTGGTGTGTTAATGAATTTACATAAATGGAATTGATTTTTGAAATGTTTTTATGGCATTCAATGTCATTGAAACTGCATATATAAGTTTAAAACTTATTTATAATGAGGGCTTTGCAGTACTTGTACTTACCAAATGTGAGATGCAACGTGGGGATGACACGTAGGATTTATTTAATGATGGCTGCTTCAAAGAGTTGTAAAAATGCTTGTTTTATTATATAATAAAAATAGATATAAAATAAAATAAAATATATCAAATATAAAATATAAAATAAAATAGATAGATTACAATTTGTGTGACTGGTGTGTTAATGAGTTTACATAAATGGAATTGATTTTTGGAATGTTTTTATGACATTCAATGTCATTGAGACTGCATATATAAGTTTAAAACTTATTTATAATGAGGGCTTTGCAGTACTTGTACTTACCAAACGTGAGATGCAATGTGTGGATGACACGTAGGATTTATTTAATGATGGCTGCTTCAAAGAGTTGTAAAAAAACTTGTTTTATTATATAACTAGATTCAATGCCCGCCCGATAGGCGGCTAGCTTTAAACATTCTTTAAAAGATAACATAAAAAGTAAAATGCTTGATAAAATCACGTTAATAACTACAATACTCAACGAAAAAACTAAACTCGTATATGAAATGTATATAGTCATGATATGCACTATTAATTAAGAGAAAATTATAAAATTGAGACCAAGTGACAACAAATGTTGTCAAAATATATTTCATACATAGATAAAACCTCTATACCGTGAACACAAAAGTTAACAATCTAAAGGAAAATTGACAGACAACAATCCAACATTAACATATGTTGAGATCAAGCAAAAGTATAAAAAAGAGAAGAAAAAAACTACTGTAATTCAATTCTTAGAGTTAATGTGAAAAAATGTAACTGGTGTAGTAAAGCCTTCTTTGTTGAGACAAACCTGAGATTTTTAAAAAAGTGTCACGTACCTTTTTAAGATTCTACGTTTCATCGCAATTACTAAACGAAAAAATTTCAATGAACACTTGCGAAGAATCTGGATCCCTTAGATATCTTTGAGACGGTATTAGCAGACTCCTCGTTGGTCGACTTGGCCATCAAACCACGTACAAATAATAGTTCAATAAAACACGTGACTCGGACAAATAAACACACAATAATATACGTGATTGTCGTTACAACACGATACTTTACCTCGTTCTAAATACCTCAATGTCCGCAAAATCATCATTTAACATGCTTTCGTTGTCGTTATGCAAGAACAATTTTGTACCACAGAATGGATTTTATTCTGTCATTTGACGTGCAAATCAGGAAGTACACTCTTTAGTCAAAACATCATACGAAGATGCATCAATAAGAGAAACAATTACTATCTTAAGTCCTCATCCTCCCTAGATAAATCACAACTATTAGCAGTCCAACATCTTCACATGATTTCAAGAAATCATTAAAGTGGTTCGCAGATGAACCCCATAAATTACAACTAAGTTTTGTCCCGTATACCAATTCCTCTGATATACATTTTTTAAAGTAAAATGACAATTATTATTGACACTAAAAGGGACATATTGAATCATTAATGACTTGTGCGCATAGGCTGTGAATAAAGCATCTTATCAATTATACGTCATCTGAGGGAAGAGCACCAGAAAACCTGTATTGCCGGTTCTTGGCAGCTCTTAAATACTAAATATCTCAATGCCTTAAAGTGGCAAAAATGTCTCACGCGTAAATAGCTTTCTTAATGTTGGGTTAACATATTCCTTGCTATAAAAATAAAAAGAAATAGATAACAAAGCATCTGGGGTTAGCTAACCCTACCCAACCCATTTTGAAGGGCTCTAAAACCTTAACCATTTGACCCATTACTCAACACATTTGACCTGCCTATTTTTACACTAAATATTTGGTGACGACTAATCCATCTAAGATCTTGGTTGACAGTTCACAGACTTTCCGGACTAAACATCTATCAAATTAGGCTAAAAGAAGAGTTACATGATACATTTGTTATATCAGACACTTGGGATTCAAACCCAAGCTGAACCAGACACTCTTGAACCGGTGTGAAATTTCCAACGAGTTGAACCGCATTTCATGTTTCCATTCATAATGTAGCTCGCGAACAATCGTGGGGTACACTTCATCTTTGGTTTTGATCCACATTTCATTTATTTTCCCACTTTTTTGGACACAATCTTTATGCCTTGGGTGACGATGGTAAACTTATTGGTTTCAAAAAGTCGGGTTAAGAAGATTACATCTCGTTTATCAGGCATACTGCATATTCTCTTAATTAGTGTGCCTAGACGCTTTTCTTGCTATATGTTTATTTGGTTTAGGATCCGGCTATAATTTCAAGCCTTTATTCTGTTTTTAGATATCGGGTATGAAACTTGTCTGTATTCATATTTGCTTCTTTCGTTTAGCGTTTAGGCATAGTTAGTGGCAGATTCACGCTTTGTTAGTTGTTAGTATCCTAGTTTATTAATTTAAAGACTAATATGTAGTAAGAATCATACACTCATGATCTTGACCTTACAATCAATATGCAATAAGAAACTAAAAATTGGAAGTTAATGGAGTTGCGTTCCAATAACTACAAATCTCGAACCTGTAACTACCATTCTGAAGAAGGAATCTTGGATAATGATCTTGACCTAAGATCAAGCAAACGGGAAAATAAACTATTACCGGATCCTTAAGGGTGACAGAAATCAACTATCTGTTGGGAAACCTGCATACTTTTAATAGCGTAGATCGAATAATTAACAAGTAAATGAACGTAAAGAAAAACAGATAACATAAGCAGTAAAAGAACGAGGCTCGTGTTGAATACGATTCCCTTAAAACAGATTCGCCGTCTGTTTCCCAGGGTACAACGTCCAAAGCTGTTGTACAGCCAGACCTGACATACTTGCCTGAAATATCATGGAAAACAGAGTGCTTCTGATCGACAAGACTACTGGAAAACTTGTTAATAGAGCTTTTCTCTCTTGTGTGTTTTTTCTTGTTGTTGTGGTCGTATCTTGGAATAGTTGAGATTGCCATCTATTTATACACATTCATATGCATATGGTGTAATGGTGCAATCAATGTCAATTAATGCCTTAATAATGATTCATTAATTTTATGTTATAAACCTTTGAGTCAAATAAACCTTTGAGCAATACCACTCCTGATTCAACAAATAGGAGGAATAATGGAGGAAAGACTAACCAGGATGATAAACAATATCATGTTAAAAGTCATTTACTTGCTTCCTTAATTGATCAACCAACAACTGACCAGTCATACCAATCTCCCGTGGCTGGAAATATTTCTCTCAAAAAGACCATTTCCCAATTTCAAAATGATTTTTTAAGAATGGAAGCACATTGTGTCAATCTTGAACTTAAATATCAAAATCATGCTTTAAATAGGGGCAACATGGTCAAATTTTGAATGAAACAAGTAATAAAGCAAAGATTAAAATGGAAAAAGATGCACTTGAAACAATCAACATCGAATTGGAACATAGTGTGGTTAAATTACTTGCAACAAATGAGCAGTTAAATAAGGAAAATGAGCATTTGAAACAAACTTACAAAGATCTTTATGATTCTATCAAAAAGACACGAGTTTAGACTAATGACCATAATGACTCTCAACTGAATAGTAAGACAATTGAAAATGCTGATTTAAAAGCTTAAATTCATGAAAAGGTTTTTACGAATACAACATTAAAAAATGAATTAAAAAAGTTAATTTTTTGTTTTTTTTTTTTTATTTTTTTTTTTTAAAAAAAAAAAAAAAAAAAAAATAAAAAAAAAAAAAAAAAAAAAAAAAAAAAAAAAAAAAAAAAAAAAAAAAAAAAAAAAAACAGGATAATTGCATGGATACTAATTTTTCAAAACCATCAAACTTGGGGAAACCGGTTTTACAACCACTCAGAAACCAATCAGTTGTTAGACAACTGAATGCGTTTCAATCTAAACGACCAAAATTTTCAAAACCACGATTTTCCTCCCAATTTGATGTGAAAAATGATTTGCCAAAACCAGTCACTCCTTATTATTTGCCTAAAGTTAGAGAATCTGTGTTTGTAAAACCTCATCATTTGATTGTATCTGGCTCATCTAGGAATAGTTCTAAAGAATCGTATGGGTCAAATGACATGGCTCATAATTACTATCTACAGGAAGCTAAGAAAAAGACACAAGACAAAAATACAAATCTTAAACCTAGGGAAATGCCTTCTGCTAGAACACAGCACACTCCTAATGCTTGTACACCAAAATTTAGGAGCAATAATCAAATGTCTTAGAATTGGCCTACATCTAAGAGTAGTGATGTAACGTTAAAAGCTTTACAAAAAGCAGACCACTCTTGGAATCCTAGTTCATTTTCGCACTCCAAACACTTTGTTTGTTCGACTTGTCATAAATGTATCTTTAATGCAAATCATGATGCCCGTGTAACAAAAATCCAGAAAGAGGTAAATTTTCGCGTTAAGGTTCAATCCATTAAGACTAGAAATAGTAACAAACCGTAGAACAAAAAAGTCATACTCAAACACCTATACGACAGATCTTTACAGGACATAGGATTTCTCCCAATAAGTCTTCCGCTGTGTTTGAGAAAACAACTCCTAGATCGTGTCTTAGGTGGAAACCAATGGATAGAATTTTCAACACTATTGAAAAGAGGTGGATTTCAACTGGAAAGATGTTCACTTCCAGCACAACCAAGGTTGACAGTAAACCCCAACATGGTTCAAATGAAGATATCTCTAGCCCATACGAATGTGAACAAATTCTTAATTTTAGTGCAGGTACTCTTAACTTAAGTGTAGGTACATCTTTCAATCCTAAAAAGGAAAGACTTGGTTGCTAAAAAGACTGATATCTCAGAAACAAGGGGTTCAAGGAATTCAAATACGATGAATAAGAACAATGGCATCTGCAGACAACACTTCTGCAAAATTTGAAGACCCAAGATTGGCGCATATACAACTGATGATTGAAGCCCCCCCTCAAAACGCGTGATGGAAGCGGGAGGGGGGGTGGAGGGGAGGGAGCTAAGTTAGGTGGCGGACCCAACCGAAGCCCCACTTGAATCCATCCTTTTTGGAGTAAGCATGATAATGGAGCCGCAATCGAAGCTAATACTTAATAAACCGCGATAATATCCGCAAGACCCCAAGAACCCTCTTACATGATAGCCTCGCTTTATGTCCTGCGACTGGCACGACGGGGCTTAAGACATTGGTGTTATTTTTAATATGTGAATAATTTCTAAGTTTTTCTATATTTAAAAGTTATGTTAAAGAGTATTATCAAAATCATATGCTAGATGAAAAGATTCATTAAATCTATTCTATAATTATATTTGAACCATTGACCTCAACATTGGAAGGCAGATCATTCTTACAGTTAGAGGTATGAATTGATAATTGTACAATTTTTATGATTATAGTTGCATAAAGTATGTCAGCTATAACTTAAGATTCAGGGTCATATTACATGTCCCAGTGAAGCACTTAAAGGAAAAATTATGATTGTGTTAGAGTGAAACCTCATTTGGACAGATTTGCCAACTCGGATTAAAATCTCTCATGCCGCGTGGCATAGCTATTCCTTCGATTCTTTGTTCCTCTACGTAATGCGGGCCGCGTATTCCACATCTCGTATTTTTTTTCTCTTGTCTTCTAGCACGTCAAGTTATGATCAAAGTTTGTCGATGGTGGGAGCTCGATCTCTTATCTCCTGGCTTGGATATTCCTTCGATTCTTATTGACCAGCTTTGTAAAGCGTGCTCCGCTGTAATCCACAGCTCATATTATTTTTTTTCCTCGTCTTCTATCACGTCAAGTTGTGATCAAAGTTGTCATGGATGAGCAGATCCAACATTATACTCCTTTAAATTCCAACGTCGAGTGGCTTACCTGGTTAACCAATTCTCGTTTATCAAAACTCAAGAAGAAGATTCTCGAAGGCATATTCTATGTGACATGGTGGTTTATCGAAAAGTTCAAAAACCAATGTTTGTTTGGATCTACTCAACCTAGAAAGACCTTATTTTTGAAGAAATCATCCAAAAGTCATTTTATGTGTTTTTTAATTGTTGTAAATCCATAGAATAGACAGGTTCACGTGGATTTCAGAATCCAAATTTTCCTTTCTTGGTGATGCTTTCTAGCATCTTGCTAATTTTTAAATAAATATTGACACGTTTAAAAAAAGCACTTAATAAACTTTTTTCATAGTACACTTATTTTCAAATGGGTTTCAAAAGTATTCAAAATAACTTTACATGTAAAATATTTTGAATACTAGATTCAAATCCTCTCGATGTAGGCGCGGCAGCATTAACATCTTTAAAGATAACATAAAAAGTAAAATGCTTGATAAAATCACGTTAATAACTACAATACTCAACGAAAAAACTAAACTCGTATATGAAATGTATATAGTCATGATATGCACTATTAATTAAGAGAAAATTATAAAATTGAGACCAAGTGACAACAAATGTTGTCAAAATATATTTCATACATAGATAAAACCTCTATACCGTGAACACAAAGTTAACATCAAAGGAAAAATTGACAGACACCAATCAACATATAACATACAGTTGAGATCAAGCAAAAGTCAAAAAAAGAGAAGAAAAAACTACTGTAAACTTCAATTCTTTAGAGTTAATGTAATTAAAAATGTAACTGGTGAAAGTAAAGCCTACTTTGTTTAGAACACAACTGAGATTTTAAAAAAGTGTCACGTAACCCTTTTTAAAAGATTCTACGTTTCATCGCAATTACTAAAAGAAAAAATTTCAATGAACACTTGCGAAGAATCTGGATCCCTTAGATATCTTTGAGACGGTATTAAGCAAGACGATCAAATGAAGGGATAAGGTAAGGTGTAGTGGAAGTCTTCGTTGGTCGACTTGGCCACAACACCACGTACAAATAATAGTTCAATAAAACAGGGTGACTCGGATCAATAACCACACAAAAAATATACGTGATTATGTCGTTACACACACGATACTTTATCCCATCGTTCTAAAACCTCAAATGTCCGAAAAATCAACATTAAACATGCTTTCGTTGCCGTGAAGTTTAATGTGCAAGAGAACACTTTTTGATAACACACCGGAATGGATTTAATTCCGTCCAATTTACCCCGCTATGAAATCAGGAAGTAACCTCTTTAGTCAAAACAATCGTACGAAGATGCATAAATAAGAGAACAATAATACTATATTAAGTGCCTCATTCTCCACCTAGATAAATCACAAACTATTAGCATCCAACAATGATGTCAAGAAATCATTAAAGTGGTTCGCGGATGAACCCCATAAAGTACAACTAAGTTTCGTCCCGTATACCAATTCCTCTTATATACATTTTTTAAAGTAAAATGACAATTATTATTGACACTAAAAGGGGCATATTGAATCATTAATGACTTGCGCACATAGGCTGTGAATAAAGCATCTTATCATAAATAGGGCGGAAATAAATCAGCCAGTTGACCAAATGCGTTACTTTTCCTAATAATCTTTTTTATTTTCCCCGAAGTCTCATCTGAGGAAGAGCACACAAGTATGCGACCTTACCAGACAAAACCTTGTAATTGCCAGATCAATGGTACTCATAAATACTAAAAATTCTCAAACTAGGAAATCAAGACATGCCTTCAAAGTGACAAAACTGTCCTCACGCGTAAATAGACTTTCTTATTGTTTGGTTAAACATATTACTTGCTATAAAAAACTAAAAGAAAAAGAGAACAAAGCAGCTGGTTAGCTAACCCTACCCAACCCATTTTGACGGGCTCTAAAACCCTAACCATTTGACCTCTCACTCAACACATTTGACCTGCCTATTTTTACACTAAATATTTGGTGACAACTAATCCATCTAAGATCTTGGTTGACAGTTCACAGACTTTCCGGACTAAACATCTATCAAATTAGGCTAAAAGACAAGTATACTGATCATTAAATTATATCCAACACTAGGCGAAATCAACTGTACAAAATAGAAACAGTAACTATAAATCAATTTAATTTTATGATTACCCAAATGTATTAGGAAAGGGGTGGGGGAGTGTAGGGCATCTCCATTTATCCCAGCATTCTGAGGGTGGTTTTGGATTTCTGGTTCTAAAAGTGCTTGTCTATTTATATGTAGATACCTGTAAGAAAAAAGATGATCAGCTTATATCAGCATAAAGGTCAACTCGTAATGTTGACTAATACAAAATGTAGAGCTTTACTACACGCTCGCACCAAAATGTAATGCTTCAATAATTATCATATACTGATAGTAAATAGAAAACAATTCGATTTCTTGACCGCCTTGTGGAGATTAACGACAAAAAATATATAGGGACCTCAAAAGTCATTATGAATGTTTTGTGCTTACCTCACTATCATCATCTTTAAGGGAATATGTTGCATCTAATCTGTTTTAGAGCGCCTTGTCACCCTCCTCTTTTGTAGTTGAAACATGTTCCTAAAATCATTCATTATCACAAACAAACATTATGAGCATGTTAACATTCAAGTTAGTTAGCAAATGAATTACTAATAGATAGAATAGAAGATCATACGATATATTATCGTAGTTTGTTTATGCTGGCAAGCAGAGCCGATGTATGTTTTTGTAAAGCCTGTCCAACAAAGAATCAAGAAAGTATCATCCTATCCAATATTTAACACAAATGCACAAATATGAGTATAATTATATTATGTATTTCTTTAGAAATCAAATATTTCACCTTTTATAGCGTGTAAATGCTTACAGCGAGAAGAGGTTGACGATGACTTTTGAGATATTCGATAATCACATATCAGATAACAACATTCATAACCAAACACCCCATCAAAACTACACTTTACAGCAGACCAAACACCCCTTTAAACCTTGAAAAAACAATAGTAATACAAATTAAAATGGCAGTTTTGCAGCAAGCCCAAATACCGTTTAGAACGTTAACACCAAAAAACTATACCCTTTAAACTAAAAATTTGTACTACACAAACCACCAAAACACTATATTAAAAAACTTATGTACCAAACGATCCTCTCGTATTCACAATCATTGTTGTCATCACAATCCCCTACACCCTCTAGCCACAATGTCTTCTGCATTCATCATCAAAACACTAAGAGTTGCTTAAATGTTTAAAATACGTGCTATCCAAACATCATAGTATGATATGATAATCGTATATTAAAAATAACTAATAAAAAAACAAAAATTAAAACTAACCTGTAACCTTAGAATATTAGATTCCGAAACAGAGTATGCCTTTCAAAATTGGGAGAGGGTTTATCAAATCGATTCATCATAGTGATTGTGTGTATGTTTGTGGTTAAATGAATATAAGATGTATGATTTCAGTATAATAATAAAGTTGGATTATATGTTGTAAGATACAGATTTAAGAATTCGATATAATAATCAAGTTGGATCATATATTGTAAAGGGTTTTGGTAAGTTAATTTGACTAATAAAAGTTTAGGGTGGGTTTAGGGTTACAAATTGGGGGCGTTGTATGATAGGCAGTGTTTGTTAATAGGAATTGATCGTACGGTTGTTAAAAAAATAAAAAACCACGTGTTTTTTGATAAGAGGTTTTGAGGGACAAACCTTCCTTTATATAAGAAGTAGATTATGTCTTAATAATATTATGTTTCAAATGGGTTTCAAAAGTATTCAAAATAACTCGAAATGTAAAATATTGAATATTATGTCTTAATAATATGATTGTGAGTGTTTATACAAGATTATTTAGATGGCATATTAAACTAGCTATTAGCTTATTTAGTAAAAAAAATCATTTGAGATGTTAATTTAAGTTAACCGTGTGTCATTTATTATGGTTAAAATTTAAAAGTAGTTTTTTTGTTGGTAACCATAGTTTTTTTTTAACGGCAATTTTATTAGTTTCCGACACATTGGCCGAATAATAAATTTAAAAGTAGTTGAGTACATGTGTCTCATGTTATGCAACTCTTCATAAAATGAAATTTATGCAAGTCGTCAATAAAACAGAAAATAATATAATATAACGTAATACAAGATAGAAATTGAAATCATCAATAAAGGGAAATGTGTTTTATGAATTACAAAAACTACTTGATGTAAAAAAAAGTAACGTAAAATGGTCCATCATTATATATTGATTTCCAGGAAATGAAGAGTTGCGTTTAGAATTGTGCGTATTTGAACATTATAGTTAACACAAGGCATTTAGATGTAAGCATTCCCAAACACCCCGATATCTGCTTAATATCACCAATTAAGGTCATTCAAATCAAAATGCTTACAACTTGGACCTGCATCGTTTCCATTACTTATGATCTTATTACAATTAAGGGGATCCTAAACTAATTATCATTTTAAAGCATAAACTAATTATCATTTTTAATAAGCACTTGAGTGAGAGAAACCCTTTCTTGAAACTACAAATTGATAAAAAATAATATCATACCATGAGGCACATTCGTTTCGATTTCATTGACCTGGTGGAATCGGTATCATTAAGGCTCGTTATGATTTATATAGACCTGTAAAAAACATGATGAAAGTACTTTTAATTTTTGTGCAATATCCCTTCTAAGGTATTTCTTGTGGTTGAGCTGCAAGCATCACCTCAAGAGTCGCGGTCATCTGCAAAGACGACATTTCAATAGTCACCAGTATATCAAAACTCTTACATTGACATGTTGTAGTATGTTTTCATGTACATGTGGGGAAATAAAAGATGGTTTGTCTCATGTTTATGTCACTTTGCAGATCTCCCACGCTTATCATAGCTTTCAAAAAAGATTGCGCTCCTTATAACAAACTAAACCTCATTCCAATGATCAACCCAAAGCAAAAATAAGAAATCGATCTTAATCAAAGCAAAATTTACTGCTAATGTTATATATACTCTCGCACATATAAATTAAAATGTTAATGTTAACATAGTAGCAATTTGAGAGAGGTTTGTCCCAGTTTACAAAACACCATGAGTACTGAAATGTGTTTCACTAAATTGTGATTATAACTCTACAACCTACCACATAATTATCTCGAGCATCAAGGTCCACCAATAACGAATGGGAGCGGGTCTGGAACTTTTTTGGTTTTAGGTTTCTGCATTTGGGTTCAAACAAAACAATAATATTTTTAAAGACACGTTTTAGGACACAAAAAAACAGTTTTATTTTACCAAACATTAAGCTTAAAACTATACCGTAACATTCATGGCTTTTGCTATCGGTGCATTTGTCGCCAACTGTGCGTTAGAGCTTCTGAACAAAAGTAACAAATATATCAAAAAAACACTTTTATTTTATCAAACATTAAGCTTAAAACTATACCTTTACATTCATGTCTTATGCTACCGGTGCATTTGTCGCCAACTGTGCCTTAGAGCTTCTGAACAAAAATAACAAATACATCATCAAATACAACAATGAAATAAGTTGCCAAATCAAGAGAAGGGTGAACGACGAACCTAGTAATTGGCATATCCGCCTATATTAAGTGGCCTTGAAATATCCAAACGGGTCCGAGCAGCCACTACATTGTGAATGTGACCAAAGGATCGATGTTTCTTCTTTCACCTTTTACAGAAAAGCATATGGAATTAATAAATAGTTTAAAAAATCCATCAAATTTACTACAAACAGGAACCCAAAATAAAAATAAGAAATCAATCTTAATCAAAGCAAAATACACATCCTCGTCTCTCATGAATACACCCAATAAACGGGAAACCATACGAACTACCAAAAAAATCAAAAGTTTATAAAAACACTAAAATTTATAAAAAAAACTGAAATTAACAAAACCCCCAAATTATGACAAAACCCTAATTTAAAGAATCAATTTATATATATGCATAGTTATAATTTGATACCTTTTGTGTTTATGGCTTTGTTTAGCGAAGCAATATACCGAATGCTGGGACTGATCTCATCTTCTTCCTCATCGTGGTATCTGAATCTTATAACTGTTACTTCAAAAGTTTGAGATATGGATCAGAAGGGCAACTGCAAAGCCAAATCTTTAATGGGTCATAATGGTTTTGAGTCTTAAACACGCCCTATTAAATTGAGGGGACTGAGTCTTCTATAAAACTGAATAAACGCTTGCAGCTTCAATGAGAGGGCAAATGGAGAGGCTAATCATCAATACGAATGGTAAATGCTCAATCTTTAAGACAACACATTGAATGTATAGAAACTGGATCTTTTATAATATAATGATTTTTATAGATATGCATTACAAATAAAACGATATTTAAATAATAAAATTAAAATTTCTAACTAATTTTATTGACAAGTATATCCAAGGTCAAACATGGCGTGTTTTATAAATGGGTTAGATGGGTCTAGCTAAACATGAACCAAAACCTATTTAGACTCAACCCAAACTTGTTTATAAAATCCTAGATATATCCAAGGTCAAACCTAGCGTGTTTAATAATTGCCACCCCTAGATACAAATACGTAAAAAAAATATCTAATCTAATAATTTAGTTTTAATATAAATAACATGTTTATAAAAACCTAAAGTGTTAATTGACATTCTTGCCGATAATTAAAAAGTATCCCATTGCCTTTAGTATCTAAACTAACGAATGTCATAACATGCTTCTAAAGCGAAATATATTATTTCACTTTGTGCTCAATAGTGTTCTTTCGCTTGGTTTTTTTTACCATAACTAGGTAGGTATAAAATGATGAACATTAACATGATAGACGTCTGTATAACAATTTGTAAAAAGAACATAACTAATATTTTGTTACGACAACAAAAGAGTTATGTCTCTAGAACAACTTCTTGTATGATATTGTAGTGTGTAACATTGTTTTAACTTTGAAGTCCCACACAGGAAAAAGAAGAAAATTTGTGCATACTTGTTTTTTTTTAACAGCAATTTTATTGAAACAAAATTAGCAAGAAGCTAGCAATTACACAGTGACAAGATTCGGGTTTTTAACCCAATCGTACCAACTAAACGACGCATTACATCTATACCTACACCAATGAAAAGACATAGAAACTACATCATCAAAAAACAACGCCTGCGAAGGACATAGAAAATTTGTGCATACTTGTATAAATTGGTCTTTTTAGCTCATAAAAATCGAGATTAGTACTACTATGTTATTGGTTTCTAACATTTCATCTAGTTAAAGCAAATAATTTAATTTGCTAAAATTATAGGCACCAATGACTTGTATAAGCTCTTAATTTTTTATAAGCTTTTGTGTGCAGGTCTTTTCAGTTGGATTTCCGAAATAAATTTTTATAAGCTCTTGATTTTTTATGTGCATGTCTTTTCAGTTGGGTTTCAGAAAGATTGAAAACAGCTTGTCATGTAGAATATTGGAGATTATGTCTTAGTAATATGATTGCGAGCGTTTATATAAGCTTATTTAGATGGCTTATTAAATGACCTATTTTATTTAGTAAAGAAAATATCATTTAAGATATTAACTTAAGTTGACCATATGTCGTTTATTATGGATAAAAATAGTTGAGTACACATACTTCATATTACGCAACTCATCATATAACGTTATTTATGCAACTCGCCAATAAAACAGAAAATAATGTAACCTAATACAATATAGAAATTAAAATCATCAATTAAGGTAAATGTGTAACTATCTACATACTATACTTCCCTCATATCCCGCTCAAATAAAACTGAATACAGTTTGTTATTGTCAACGAAAATGCTAAAGAAAATATGTAAAAGTGATAAGAAAAATCTAATCTAATATTTTGATTTTAAAACAAATAACATGGTTATAAAGGCCTAAAGTATTACTACTTGACATTCTTGCCAATAATTATAGCTTATCCCATTGCCTTTAGTGTCGATGAATGTTTAACATGCTTCTAAAGCGAAAAACAACATATATTATTTAAGCTTGTGCTCAGTAGCGTTCTTTCGCTTTCCCTAAGATGTTTAGAGTAGTTGTATGTGGGTTTTTATGGTATAACTATGTGGGCATAAAATGGTGAACACAAACGTAAGGTGCTATCGAAAGGATCCAGGACTCAAAGTATAAAAGTAAACAAAGTGGATTAAAAGATAAGATTTTGTTAAAATTGTTACAAATTCAGTGTGTTTGTGAGTGGGTTATAATCAAACTGTCCTGATATATTCTCTGAATCGTGTATAGATCACTTTCAGATTGAAGTAGGGTATCACGAAATCCTCAATTGGATAATTCAGAGAATCACACTTTGTCTCTAAGGCACGAGAGATCAAAGCAATACACAGAAAGTTGTTATTGTTTGTTATCTTCTGGAAGAGATCAATACTGGTGTATATTTAAACCCAACCGAAAGTCAGTTAAAATCGGTTAAAAACAGTTAACGGGAAGAGACCCAACTGTTGATAAAAGGATGTGTCTTTTGGGTGGGAAAACTGTTTTTAGTAGAAACCGGACATTACCAGAATCCTAAAAATCGTTTAGGTTTTGGGGCGCTGCCCTAAACCCCGCAAGGGGCGCTGCCCCTTGACCCCCGCGTCTTTGTCGTGGCGGCATCAAGCTAGCTAGAACGAGTGTGCACTCCGCACCTCCTAACTCGACTGGAAGCTATACTTGACTAAGCCTATTGATCTCAAGTAAATCACAAGTACACAAAAATATATGTGATGACACTAAAATCACCAACAAAAACTAGTAAACAAATTAAGGTGACATGTATTTCTTTTGACATATTTGTGAAATAACTTAATAAGACATGTATTTATGTGACACACAATTATGGACCAATTTTATTTTAGAGAAATCAAGATTTTTAACTAAAATTTACACTAGTCAACAAACATCCATCGGGTTTATGTGGACCGCGAAAACCCCTTAGGTCCGCCCTCGAGTGTTATAGTGTCTTTGTAACAAACGATATGGGTATAGAATGATGAACATTATCATGATAGACGTCTCTATAAAAATTTGTAAAAAGAACATAAGTAACATTGGCTTACGATGACAAAAGAGTTATTCGTCTTAAAATGTTCTGAACCAAACTTAACCCCCTTTCATCACCGTCCTCAAAAGGTTTATGGATTAGCTTGTTTCACCTGTTTAGATAAAGAAGCAATATGAGTGTACTAGAGGTATCATATTTCGCAAGTTGGGTAACATGTCACAAAAATGGGTCATTTTTTGTACTGAGTAAAATTCTTCTGTCGTCATTTTGTTTGTTATCACTTATCCCAACTTAGTGTGTCAAGTATAAACTAACTTATGAGGTTGAATATCTGAAAACATGCAAATGGGACGACTTTTAACCCATCTACAGCTAATGGCATAAAAACTACTGATATGCATATTACAATCATACAGTGAAAGGAAGCCAAAACATACCAGGCCCAGCTTCCCCAATAATACAAGATTTTACCTTCCATTGGCCTATAAGAGTCATTGGACATATGATTAGATTCCCCCCACCAATGAGTGTCTGCTTCTGCTTCTTAAGCTTATCAAAACCAGAAAATTTAGCTACTTTTTTCAGAGATGATGAAGATTGATCTGACCCATTTCCCATTTCATTACTCTCACTACATGCCTGACTTGAGGCGTCTCTATCTAATGATCCACCTCTTTTAGTATGAGCGAGAAGAAGTGATATTGTCATGATGGTCTTTCCAAGCCCTATAGCATCTGCCAAAATCTGCATATGTTGTTATATCAGTTTTACATCTCATAACATAACATACGACGAACAATGTTAATTATAGGTAGAAACATACTCCTCTTGACATTTGAAGGGTGCTAGGAAACTCTACTGTAGCTTCGCCTGAAAATGCATTCACGTATACTACAAATTTTCTCCTGCATGCACAGACAGAGGAAGAATAAAGAGATATAAAAAAAAGTAAAAAACGCGTAGTTGATGTGACAGAGAATGCATACTTGTCTGCAAGGTTATAGGCATCCCAACATGGATGAAGAGTTGTGGCTGCATCATCAACACATGGTCCCTTCTCCAAATGAACCATCTAATGTAGTGCTTGCTTTTGATATGGGCGTAGATCACACAACAGAGCACTAGGAGATTCCATTTCCTATAATAAAGAAATGAGTTATAAACAGTTGTAGGGTCTTTCATACATGTCCATAACTCACTGCATTAGTAAAAAAAGTTATTATCATAGAACATCATTCAGAATAATACCTCTAACTCGGAGCCATTTGCAATGCCAACTATATTGTCAAGGTCATTATCTGAAATGGCCTCCTCATTTTCTGCTGTACTTCCATCTACGACGAGTTCTTATTTTTGCTAGCATTAATCAATCGAGCAGAAACACCAGAACCGTCCTGTTTATGTAACGTGTAAATAATCCATAATCTAGTTGAAGTAAAGAGAACTAGATTCTGCAGAGATTAACATACCTTTACATCTAGAGGACGCTTCCTAGTGTACAAGTCATTAGGAGTAAAATCTGCCTAATTACAATAACACAACCAAGAATGAAGATAACCATTACATGTATTAATTGATGATATAAAATTCCACGAAATTATGAAGTATACCTTTTTAAAAGGGACTAGACCCAGTAACCGGAACAAGGTTGGAAGGGGGTGGATAGAGGTTTCATCACAGGAACTGGTAGGTACCTTAACAGAGGTTCGATGGCTTTTGCGTAAAACGGAACTATTTATAAAAACACTGTTGAAACAAACATAAACACATATCAATTTACATTCTAACCCAAATATATCATTCTCAAAGTTTTTCCGCTAATAAAACACACCATATGCATACCTAACAGACAAATTTGTACGAAACTAGAAGGGGGGTTGAATAGTTTACCGGTTAATTGGCCGTTTTAAAACTTTGCTTATAAAATGGTTTGATTCGAGTTGTATGTCAATCAATCAACAATATGAATCACAACTAACTATCTAATGTAATGAACTAAGTAAACAATAACAATGTAGAGAGATAGAGAAAGAAACGATCAAACCAAGACACCAAGATTTATAGTGGTTCGGGGGGGGGGGGGGGGGGGGGGGGGGGGGGGGGGGGGGGGGGGGGGGGGGGGGGGGGGGGGGTGGGGGGGGGGGGGGGGGGGGGGCGGCTACGATGCACCTCTTTCGTCCTACTCCACTCCCCGATACTCCATTCGAGATTTTTCACTATGTCAAACAATCTCCCTTTAGCGGAGCAAACCGTTACACGTGCTTACTTTCATCCGACACGAAGCTAGAAGTCGATCCGAAATCTTACAGACCAATCTAAGACTTCACTAAGTCTTTACACACTCACAAGATATATACTCTTGGATTGACACACAATCCAAATCACAAATACACAATTTACACAATCGGATCTACACACAATCCAATTTACACAACAACACAAAGTTAATAAAATGAAGACTTGTGATCTTGAGGAGGAAGAAGGAGATCACTTAATAACAATTCGTATGTAGAAGAATACGATTGCTCTTCTCTTGCACTTGATTAGAAGAAGAAGGGGGGAAGAAAGAATTAATCACTTGAAACAAGATCAAGGTATGTTAGTGATCAAGATATGTGTTTTAGAAAGAAAGAAAGAAGATAGAAAAGTAGATCTGAGAAAATTCATGGCAAGAGGTTATGTTTTTCAGATGGGGTGGCCTAGTATTTATAGGAGACAAAAATAGCCGTTGTGCTGGCGGCGGTCCCTAATATATAAGGGGGCCGCCGTAGACTACGCTCCACTTTTTGTCTTTTTGTGGGGAAGGTGTTATCTGTTTTAGAACATTCCATTTTGGGAGGAAAAATCTGATTTCAAATTTATTATTTTAATAATACATTTCTTTTATAAATAAATATTTTGTTTTTATATTTTTATAAAAACATTTTTGTAGAAATGTAAGGTTTAAGAAAAATATTTTCTGGATCACTAATCATGTTTAATGATTTGTTTATCCATACCTTAAGTGATTAATCTTAGAAATAGAATTTTACGATTAGTAATTTATAAACGTTTATTTTTATCGTAAACGTTTTTACATTTTGTTATTATCAAAACGTCGAGAGTTCGAAAAATATAGATAACGTTTTTAGACATTATTTGTATTAACAAGATTAATGTTATCCATAAGTCCCAAATTACTAGGAGTAGATTTACAGACACCTTCCACCTGAACCTTCTTATCTCTAACAAGAGGCAAAAGGCATCTAGCCCACTCGTTAGATATCCGACCAATCTGCCCAAGACAACCATCAGCTTTTAGTAACAATCATTAGCGTCACCAATTATACATCAGAAAACTTGTGCAAGGCAGTATCAAATCGTCATCTGAAGCATTTATAACAAGTAGTGACAAACAAATTGGGTGTAATCTCATATTATAATGCGAAGGTACAATAAGGATAGCAACGTCATAACAAAATGTAACAAACTACCTAACTCACTAGTCACAACACGCAAATGGCACTACAGATAGCATAGTATACTATAACACGATGCAGAACACAAAGACCAATGAGAACCTTAGGGGGTGACTAATTAGCTTATTATGACTTGAATATGAGCTGATAATCCCCATAATAAGCATAAAGAATACTACCAAGTCTACAATAGTCATAGATTTCACATTTCATTAAACTTGTATCTTCCTTCACTCTAATATAATTCTGAATCATATACCTCTCCAGACACTACTGTCGAAAACCTAACAATCTCCGAACACTAACAACATGAAACAACCTGCTACAGCACTAACAAACTGCCAAACTGACTACATGCAAAGTGGCACTACAGATAACCTAATATAAGCACAGTGTTGGGCTTATGAGCTTATAAGCTCAATTTGTCCTGGCATATTTTTTTGACTCATGACTCATGAGCTTATTATGACTTAATATGAAAAATTAGCCGGAAAGAATGTAACAACCTGCATCTTCCTACAATGTCATACAATTCTTAATCATTTCCTTACTGTCGAAAACCGAACAATCTCCGAACACTAACAAAATTTAACAACCTTTACAACACTAGAAAACTACCTAACTGGCTACACGCAAAATGGCACTACAGAACACAAAGTATACAATAACACAGTTCATATGTCAAAGGCTAATGAGGCGTTTATTCATTTTTATGACCAAAAACATATACCTCCCCGGACGCTAGCGTAGAAAACCTAACAATCTCGGAACACACCACCACCCCTCTCCCTCTCCCCCCACTCCCACACCCCCCAACTCCCACCTTCCCTCTCTCCAACGGAAACGTAAAATCAACCCTCTCCCCACACCTAATCCTCCCACTCCCTTTACATGCAAGGACGGAACATCATTGAGACCAGGGGGGTTGTGGCCCCCCAAAAAGTTTACTATCAAGTATCATTTACTATATAATGTTAGTCATTAGCTATGCAAAATATTAACGTTTTATAGTTTCGCCCCCCTAAAATATGTATTTCATATTTTGGCCCTTCCGACAAATGTATTCAAGTTCCGTCCCTCCCTGTTTACACGTCGACAACCCCACCACATCACAACAACCAACAAACCACCACTCATCACCACCAATCCTCCCTTTCACATTCACATTCTCACTACAACCAACTTTATCCAGTTTCGCCTCCGGTTTCGCCTTTGGTTTCGCCTTGGGCCTCGCTTTCGGTGTGATTGAAGGGGGGGAGAGGAGTGAGGGTTTTGAAGGTTGGGGTGTCGAAAATGATGTTGATGGCTGAAGTGGGGTCGTTGTTGGATAAATGAAGAGCTCTGATTATATCCATTTTGGAATACTCTGAACCGACTATTGATCCAACGGTTGTGATTAATTCGTCTGTTATTTTGTTGTTTTTAGACATTTCTTTCTTGTTAATTTATATCAATTGATGTGTTTTTTTAATTGAATTGAATTAGGGGTTTAGGGTTTGGTGACTGATGAACAAGAACAATGACTTTTTATCTTCTTCCCGCCATTTTATTATATACTTTCTTTTTCTCTACTAATCCCTCAGTACCAACGTCTCCTTAAAAAAAACACACAGTTTAAGAAAAGTGCATTTATTACTATTTTATCTTTTTTACTTTTTGATAAAATGACAGTTTTACCCTTGAATAATTAATTAAAGTCTTATTTAAAGTTTGAAATAATAATTTTAAACAAATGTAATATAATAAATTTGATTAAACTTCTCTATCTGTTTTTAGTAATGAACAATTAAATTGAGACATCTTAAAAAGAAAATATAGACAATAAAAATGGGACGGAAGAAGTATAATACATTATATATGGAGCGTGCGTCCGAGATGGGGTGGGATAAGATGGTGGGAGTACGTGAGTGGTTGGTTGAGGGTTGAATGAAAATGGAAAAGAAAAGTGATTAGATAAGGAGAGATGAGTGTGTTAGCCAATGGAGAAATAAGGGGGAAATTTTGGGGTTTTGATTTTGGAGAAAATTAGTAGAGGGAAGAAGAAGAGAGAAAATAAAGAGCCAAACTTTTGGGTTTTTTTTAATAGTTCTCAATGTAAGTACTCTACATTGAGACAGTTATGAATATATTGGTCACATATAATCACCTTAAATGTCTCCATAAACATAATTTAGTCACACATTTGTGATATGTTGTGGCTATTGTAAAGTCATATAGTCACATGATCGTGCTAGAAGTAAATGTAACTATACACATTAGCTTTTGGCAAGCTAACACAAACTAAACTTTAAACACACATATTAAGTTATGTGACCATATGTACTGGATTTTGGCTACACTTAAATAATGTGTGACAAAAAGTTTAGTGTGACCATATATGGCATTTGGTCACGGTGTTCAAGTGTGTGACATATATTTGTCACTATTTATATGTATATCGTGACTAATGCTTCAACCTTACTTTTCATTTGTCACGCGTTCCAAATTCATATGTGGCTAAATAATCAGAAAAAAAATTACCAGTTACCTTTAGCCACATAAATGTTCGAATGTGTGGCAATACAGTTCTAATGGTCACACGATCAAAATTTCATGTGTGGCTAATTAGTAAATGTTGTCTATTTTGGTACCTTTAGCCACATATATATGTGAATGTGTGGCCGTTCCATTTTGCCCATGTGTGACCAAATCCTAGATTTGTACTAGTGTACTCAGAGATGTTACCACTTTTTCTTCGCTCATTGTCTTTTGCGTTCTAACCTCTGTGTCGCGTAGTACATTATGCAACATCACTGGGTCACAACATGCTTCCGTTGCACCTTTCATGTTTTTTATTATATTTTGTGAGCATTGTGCATTTTTTAGAATGGGTTTTTGTTTTGATTGATTCTTAGAAATATCTTGAAAAGCTTGGGTTTGTGGTAGACCTTACAAGTACTTTTCTCAACTTTTTAAATAGGTTTAAGCTTGGGTGTGCAGAAATTCATGTTAATATTTGATTTTTTGATCCGAGTCTAGCGAGAAGTCTGAACCACGGTGAAAAGCCCGCATTGTATTTCCAGAAGTTTGAGGTAAACTCTATGCCATTAGTAATACCTAAAAGCATAGCTACGTATCGCTTTGTTATATATGTTTAGGTCGATATTTGAATTTTAATATATTACCTCAGTTGAATTGCATTGTTCATTTACCCGCATTAGACCAAACAATTATATATGTTTAGGAACATAAATGTTTCTAGACATAGATATTTTAAGCATAGGGTACGTTTGTGTCAAATCTTAGATTTTGTTGCCTGTGATCGATAAACTCTAAACATTCAGAAAGACATGAATCTTCAAAATCGAAAAGTGATCTTTTTAGGATAGAGGGATACAAAATAAACTTGAAATGCATTGCAAAAAGATAAGAGGACAAATGTTTATAGCTAAATGTTTATAATGGCCTCCATAAACTGAGAAATGACACTTTGGGGTTGAATTAAATGAGAGAGAATTAGTTGGAAAAATGGTTATAGCTTTCTCGATAAACAATATTTCTCAATAGGTACTAGATTTTGAATGAAAAAAACACAAGTAATCGATAGCTTAGATATTGGGCATTTGGTACTTTCATTCTTGCTTTTTTTTTTCTTTTTGCCAAGGGGGTACATGATAGTAGGGCACCATTTTGGTCGATACAGTTTGTATTTAATTAGGGTCAAAGCGCGTTTGGGTGCTTTACTTTCTTGCATATGCACCTCTTATTTCGCTGAAGTGACTACAAGTAATAAAGGCGTGTTTAGGAGCTATTTGGCGTAGCTTATTAACTAATGAACCGATGTAAATAACTAAATTATAACTAAATTTTAAGTTTTCTTTATCGTAATAACGCCATAATAATGTGGATTTTCTTATTTATGGGACTTGATGAATTAGTGAATGATTAAAATATAGTAAGGCCACATTATCCTTAGCTATTGTTTTGTAGGCTGGAATTGAAGTCGTTGGATCCTGTCCTTATGTTAGATGAATTTTCATATTATTATGCTAATTGATATATGTTGTTTTGACAAGACTGGAACACCGGAATGTGATGACATGGTATGGTAGCTACAACTTTAGCATTTGCGGGACAAAAATTTCATTACCGTCTCCCATTCATGATTAATTTGTAGATTTTATGATCTTCCACCTTTTGCTGCAGTAACAATCATGGATGCGTTGGAAGGATGCATTGGAAGCGGAACTTGATTTGACTATTTGTATTACCGAAGGAATACGAAAACATAACATGGTAATCTTTGTCTGTTTTGTACACTATTTTGCAATTACTTTCAATGATGTATATTTACTTTTGCCTTCGCTATAATTATGATATTAGCGTTTTAATTATATGCATACAGGTTAAGGTAAACGTTGTTCTTCTTTAGCAATAAAAACACAGTTAATCGGTCCCACCTGCCGTGGTATCATCAAGTATGGAGCGTATGATATCGGAATCATAGCTGGATACATCCACAAGCCAAGACGTATCGCACTAGGTATTGTGTCTCCGTCCTGTATGTACACTTTCAATATAAACTGTAGCAACCATGTTTCTACAGCACTAGCGTTCCCAGGCGGGTGATCTTAGAGCAAACGAAACGAATTCTGCATCATGTGGATTTAAGCATTTTGCCTATGCTGTTGTGCGCAACTTTTGGTCACAGGCAGGGGCTCGATCCTTTACTGACTCATTCTTATCCACAGTAAGTAACTAAACTGAATCTAAGTGCATATGATAGAGCTCTACAATTGAAACTGCCATTTGCAGCTGGCATTAACCGTATCCCGCAAAACAATTTTTTTAGGCTACGGCTTTACTCATATGATCTCAAACTCCATAGTCATGATAGTTAACAAGCAATGAGCATCATAGAATCTTTTTTCACAACAGATGACATTCTGCACTGACACTTTTTTTAACATAGCTACTGCAAGGTAAGACCATTTGTAAGGATATCTACAGATAGACATATTAGTGGAAACAAAAGTATACTGTAGAACATCAACACTCTACAGTTTCACACGACTTTGTCACTTTCATTGTAGCTTTTTTGCAGTATGTGAGCATGCTAGGGAAAGGCCATGTACTGTTGAGGATGGGTATAATGGCCTTGATTGTAATTTCCAACCTGAATAGACAAGCAGGTGAGTTTTACTCATAGGTTTTGTAATTATATACTATTACACATTTGTGTTTATTTAGTCTAGAATGCTCTTTAAAATATACAAAAGTATCTTCCCATTTGAATGATTTTGTTACTGCTTAGTATGTGTTCTGCCAAGTATTTGTTTTTGTGAACTTTGGTTAATTGGTCAAAATAGCTTAATGGGTAAATATTGGGAAAAAAAATAATTCTTTGTTTAAAGTTAACCTGGAAACGACCGCTTAGCCTAGAGACTTTGAAAAATTTGTAAGTTGCGATTAATGATTATTTTGATTATACGCTTATTAAAATTTATGTCTCACAACTTGACTTGAAAACATGCCAAAAGGGCCGATATGAGAGAAAATATCAGCTTTATTGAGGAGCTTAGGGAAACACCCTCTTAGCTGTCGTTGCTAGCGAGAAGGAATAATGACATCATAGAGTACAACTTGCCTATACTAGAACCACTGTCTGCATGAGCTTTTTGTTACTACATATATTTTTCATTACTAAAGTTAGTGAAGAAGATTCTATAATAATTAACACCAGTTTTAGACATGAACTATAACAAGTTAGGTCACCCGCGTTTCGCTGCGGGATGTTTGGCGGCCGGTGTTTTCGGTTGGACGTGTTAGAAGGTATGTTTTTGTAAAAAAAAAAAAAATTAACGGTCGATAAGCAACGACCGATTTAAAGCACTGTTTTGGTGCATTCTAAAAAAAAAACTTACGGTCGACCGCTAGTGGGGAAAGGGGTATTTTATAAAAAAATTAAAATGAGAGGGGGTATTTCGTAAATATTTGAGGGGCTATTTCGTAAATAAAAAAAGAAACGGGCCGGGGCGGACTGGGTCGGGTCGACCCGACAATACCGATAACTCAGAAAGTGTGAGTGAATATTTTGAAAAAAAAAAGCAAAAAAACAATTAAATTTTTTTTTTTTTAAATGTTCGGACATTCATAAAAAAAACAGACCGATGACTAAAAAAATGCGAGAGAGTATTTAAAAAAAGAAAACAAATTTTTTTTTTCTAAAAAAAAAAAAAAAACTGATTGGACCGGGTAGGGTTGAGCCGGCATATTAAATGCACCCCGGTCAACCCGGTGCATTTAATGCACACTAAATGCAAAAGGCCATTTAATGCATGCGAGAGGGTATTCCGAGGGTAAAAAAGGAAAATTTTATTTTAGAAATTTTTTTGGGAAAAAAAGGGAAAAAAAACTGGCGACCGCGCGCCGTTGCGGGACGATTAGCGGAGCGCGAGGTTTGAGGAAACTTAAAGTTTTAGCGAGGTTTGAGGAAGCTTAAAGTTTTATTCATAAAAAAACAGACCGATGACTAAAAGAGTGCGAGAGGGTATTCCGAGAAAAAAAAAAGGGAAATTTTATTTTAAAATTTTGTAAAAAAAATGTTAAAAAAAAACTAACTGTTAAGAAAAAAATATTCATAAAAAAACAGACCGATGGCTCCGACAGTGCGAGAGGGTATTTCGAGAAAAAAAAAGGAAAATTTTATTTTAAAATTTTTTTTAGAAAAAAAAAGAACGGGACGATTAGCGGAGCGCGAGGTTTGAGGAAACTTAAAGGTTTATTCATAAAAAAACAGACCGATGACTCAAACAGCGCGAGAGGGTATTCCGAGAAAAAAAAAAGTAAAGTTTTATTTTAAAAAGTTTTTGATAAAAAAAAAAGGTAAAAAAAAAAGGTCAATGTAAAGAGAAAAAAAAAAAAAAAAAAAAAGGCCTCATTAAATGTACCGGGTCAAAAAAGTCGGGTTGCATTAAATTTTTGGCGGGCCGGGTAGGCTGCCTTTTGTATATATATATAGTAATAAGAATCTCAAAAAGCACATCCAAACAACAAATTTGTTGACTGAGTTTACCATTTTTTTTTTCAATTTTTTTACCACTTTTGACCATAAATCACTATCAGAAGACTAAGGCTGTGTTTGGCAACAAATGTTTTGGAGCGTTTATGAGCGGCAAGCGATAAGCGGTAAGCATTTTAGATGAAAAACTTGTTTGGCAACACTTCAACAAGCATTTAATATTGTTTAACTCCTCCAATCTCAAATGCTTCTCAGAACTGCTCCTAGCAGTTTGTTATAAAATTACATTTATACCAAAGTTTATAATTTCTTTAATTGGGTTATATGTCCTTTTTCGTAATTTTACACTTTCTAATTACAGCTACGTTACCAAACACCTTTTTTTAAACAAACAGCTACTGCTTACTCCTTCTGCTTACTGCTTACTGCTCCTGCTCCTGCTTGCTTACTGCTACTGCTATGTGTCGCCAAACATACCTTAAGAGCTTGAAAGGCTATGGTTTATATGACATAACTCTGACTTTGTGTTTACGAGCTAGATTCGAGTTTCACAACAACCTGTGCATTGGAAAATGCCAAACTCTATATGTACATTACAATGCCAAACTCTAAATGAATTATCATTGGTGTTTTGTAGATTTTTGAATTCTCCTTTTTTAATACTTAAATTAAGCACTGGATCATTATAGGTAAAGGTTTGATAAAAAGTGGAAGAAAGTTCACATGGGTCGAACTTGAAGATCTAGCCAATGCGATTTTGGTATTATGTTTTTGGTATTCTGGACGTGGCTGGTGGTACCTTGCGAAAAGAAGGGTGGTTTTGTGTCTCACAAGTGAAAACGAACTACTGTCAAATCAGGTAGGCGTAGATTGAAGATCAACATATGCTTTTTACTTCTTTAAATTGTATATACATAAACTTGATATCAATCTTTTGGTATAATCCATGGATAGGAAAATTGATTGGCTTCACAATTTGGGAGTTGTCTTCAGGATCTTAAAATGTTTTTAACATTTCTTCTTTTTTTGTTTGCGGCTAATTGTCGGTTTCTGTAAAAAAATTGAACCATATTTTTAAAGTTTTTGTTCAAAGGAAGATCATAACTAGGGATTTCAATTACTGCTGCTACTTTAACTTGATTGGATCAATGTAATCACACACGACAACGCAATCACACTCGAAACAACATCAATACACACATGTAGCTAATCATGACGCCCGCTAAATGTCCCGCAGCGGAGCGTGGGCAAACAAACTTGTTTTGAATATACCTCATACCCTTTACACATATATTAAACTGGGAATACACATTTTTTTATAAAGGTTAAAATGTTTTAAACTTTCTTGCCAAACTGTTATATCAAGATAGGGGCTAATACGATAATTTATAAATATAAAGGGTTATGTTAGAAACATTAGAATAAAAGAAACTAAATTTTAGTGCTCACACATTTCTGGTTGTCTTCTCCGGTAAAGCGTAGACTAAGTTTTCTTTGTTTCTTGAGTAAAGTGCAAAATACATCTTTGTAGTTTATGAAATGACCGTCTTACGTCCCTCGTCAATGTTGGATTATGGTAGTCGGCTAGCATTTGTACATTACGAATATGTGAGCCTATTGGGGGCACACACGTTAATACACGGAGAATGCGTTTAATACTTCACAAATATAAACCGAGAGACTAAATTGGACAAAACCCGAACTCCAAGGGGGACACCAAAGTGGTCGGGCCCTATGGGAGGTTCTAGATGGGTTTTGTGTTCAATTAGCATTTAAGGAGGCCCATGAAGTGGCCCCATGAAGGATTTTCTAGAATTATGGTGTTGGGTGTCCTATATAAATCAACCATTACCTACTTCATTATTGCTCAAAAAACACTTTCACTCCTCTCCCTCACCGTAATCGACTGGACCCTCTCTATGGTTGTTAAGAGTCTTTTTTGGTTCTACACCTTAACTGAATCCGGTTAACCTCAATTTGTAAATTTTCGGGGTTCTTAATGTCGGTTTAAGATTTTTCGGTTAATTAGGGTTTATTTTAAACTTAATCTCGGTTTAGTTAATTGTTCAAGATCACAAAGGTTTGTTTAGTTGATCCAAGAAGGTACTAATTGATGCTTTGTTCGTGAAGTTATAGTCTGACAATTTAACAGTGTTCCGTCGACGTGATTGTGTGAGCAAAACGGTAGAGTGTGCATTGTTTTAATCACTTATTTATTTTCAAGATCGAATTGCTGAGAGGTACGCTTTCTATTTACTTTTCATGTACGTGTTAACCATATGCTATTACTAGATCCAATCCGCTGCGTACTCGTAGTTACTACCTAGATGTCAAATCCCAACAGTGGTATCAGAGCCAACTCGTTTTAGCTTTATGGGTTACAAGTTTTGTTTTAATTATACGCCTAGTCTACATGCCTATTATTAAAACATAAGCTATGATCTGTTGCGTTTTATATTTTATTCTATGTTTTTACTGTCAAAATATGACAATGATATACAATTCCTTGCCATAACTGATTAAAATATGTAGATCTTGATATTGAAAATCTATTAAAAGTTAATATAGGTTAAAAAGGAAAATTAAAATTGTTAATTAAGCTTGTATGCTTCCTTTTTTATTATTGTCTATTCCGGCTATAAGACCCACCCAATCACAAATGTGGTGAATGGGGCGATCTAGGTACTTTAGTAGAAAACCTAGTGAGGGTCTTATGGTTCTCCATTTGAGGAATACTCGCAAGAGAACTCGGATTTTACATGTTTACTTGTATGCTTAATGTCATATTTTGTATTATGAATCCATGTATGCATGATTATTTAATGTCTAATTGTTTACACGCCTAAATAAATATCCCATATGACCAAAAAGATGATGTTGATGTATGTCTATTAATTTTACACGCCTAATGCATGCTCATAGTGACCAACCATTTGTTTCGTGGAAAACTGTTTTTGTGAAGAAATTAATAAGACGTTAAACTATGAAACTTGTTTTTCATGAATTAAAAACTAGACGCTGTGGACTCATGTGAAGTACGGCTCATCCACTAGAACAAACTATAATAGAAGTTTAAGGCGGGTTGTTTTACGTAATTCCCTAAATAAATATGGTTTTTAATATGCTTCGCGCTAACCTGTTTCTTCGCTTCTTTGTGTGTTCGATTTGAGTTACCGTGAACCATGGCATGTCACTACAATGTCATTATTAAAGGTTTTTAAAATCAGTGATACAAAGTTGTTTTGCATGCTTCTTTTGTATCAAGCTTTTTCACACATTTATGTGCATACCCCCGCTTACGAAAAATTTAATAGTCGTATGCCAACCAACCGTAGAACACGTGCAATGGTTTGACTGTTGGTAATGGGACCTTAGGGCCCTACCAAACCTGGCGAATTCGTGTACTGCGTCAGACCTCTATCGATTTGTGCAAGTCTCTTGCTTGGTCTCTCGACTTTAATTAGAGAGTAGGCGTTGGTCAGACCTTGGACCCTGAGGCATAAGATGATAACTAAACATGCTCTCAAAAAACATAATTACATGCTGACTATTGGTTTTGACAAGTTTATCATAAGAAACTAAGTGTTGCATTAAAATGTAATTATCGCTCGAGTTACCTCTTGCCCCACTTCTTTACGCCCTGGTCAGACCTTTGGTAATAAGTGGGATGTCAAGTTGGATCTTAGTCTTAGTTAGTAAATTAATTGGGTAGTTAATTCTATTAAGAATTTAATTATCGAAAATACTAAATTGAACTTTCTATGTTCTAATTAATTGTGTTTTTTGCAACTAATGCGTAAGCGGAAAGTTTGTATCTTCTAATAAAGACAAACATGTCTCTTTTTCCTAGTTAAGTAAAGGTGGAGTCGAGACCTTACTTCTTATGCTTAACTAATCGGTTGACAATGAATAATTGAAATTTTTCTATTATATATAACTCATTTACTGTCTTTCATTACCCTTCTTTTCGGCTTTGAAATAATTGAAAGATAAAATATTTTGAGATAGAGAGAACTTTTTTTTCCTATAGCTACCAAAATTAAATTACGTCTTGCGATTTGTCATCGTTGTATGAGTTTAAAACCGCAATGAGTAAAAGAAATTAATCAGCATATTGCTAGGTATTTTCTTAGACTTATTTATTTCTCTTAAGATGCTAAATACCCTTGTGGCTATGCAGACAATAAGGAAGAATTGCATGCTAAATATTCAAGTTAAAAGAAAGCATAAATGGCTAGTCCATCATCTACATAAGTAGAATTTCACATTCTTTGCTCAAAACCTAAGTACAGTGCTACTTGTAGACATTCTAAAAGAATAGGAAAGTAAATAAATTGTTGTTTAATTTCTACTGGTGATTTAACACTTACAATGTTGACAAATCCAGTGGGAGCTATGCATTTTATTACTGAAATGACATTCTTGTAATGGTGTCAAATTCAGTGGGAGCTACAAGATTTATTTCCTTGTTAGTTGCCTATATTATTTCTAGCTTGCTTTGAAATAATTAATTACTTTCCGAATATGAACAAACACATGTTTAAGTAAGATTGCATTTTATTTTGTATGATAACAAGTCCCATATCTGAGGTTGCTTTCTGAAATGTTATCTATAGAATAATAATCCACAATTCCTTATTAAACATTATAGTTTAAAACCTGCTTGTAATATCTATGACACTATCATATTGTTTATACAATTGAGCGCTTGCCGTATTGTTTTTGTTTATCTTAGATAATGTTGTCCCGTACACAAGTGGGAGAAATCTTAATTGTGTGCAAGGAACAACATATAACAATATAATTATTGGTTTCTCTTGATCGCAATGTAAGAGAGCAAATCAATCTACTAGGACTTAAACACGAAAGATGTTTGTTGCCCTATTACATTTGAAGTTAAGATATAATAAATAACTACTTCATTTAAATGACAATATGATTTAGTTAATATAATCATGGTTAATGAAATAATCATAATTATTGAAGTATGAAATTAACTTGAAATGAATATTGAACTCAAGAGTTTGCGTTCATGATTACTTTAGTGAGTGCAACCATTTCCATCTATTTTTCATGTTTTTGTGTCATATCTTTTTTCATTGTTACATCAATTTCCATTATCACAAATATATCATGTGATTTAGCAAATCTTGATTGTAGATCTGTCATTTGTTTAAAAGCAAATCCTCGATCTAAATCCCGATCTAAATCCCGGCGGGTTCAAACGCCAATAACATCCAACCATCAATTTTCCTCAACAATCAGAACCCAATCCCCAATCAAATTCATATCCCTAGATTCTTATTCAATCAAAAAAAAACATAGGTGGTACATCCTCGAGGAATATCAAAGATGGGACACTATAGTTGGGACACCATAGGTGGTACATCCTCGAGGTGGGACACGAGAGGCGGGACAACAGAAGTGGGACATCAAAGGTAGTACATTGTATCGTTTGGTTTATATTCGCTGTCCTTTAATCTGTGTTTTTGTAGTTTCATTTTGTATTTGGCCTAAATCCTACCAGTTTCGTCATCGTCTTCGTTATGGGATTCCATCATCAGAACTCTCTTCAATCCAAACTCGATCAAACTGCCAAGATTTCAAAATCAGTTTTTATTACTATTTTTTCCGAGGAGTGTACAAGCAAGGATCTGTGGAAGGTATGTAATGATTACGGAACAGTTATAGATGTGTTTATTCCAAATAAAAGGTCCAAATCAAGGAAGCGCTTCGCTTTTGTTCGATTCATTAAGGTTTCTAATTTGGATCGTCTGGTAGAGAACCTTAACACTATATGGATGGGACGTTTTCATCTCTCTGCTAATCGAGCTCGGTTCGATAGGCCAGTTGTATCCCCTGCTCCCAAACAGATACCTGGTATTATGTCAAGGCCGAAATACGTTCAACCCAATGCCATCCCTAAAGAGAAGGTCTCGTCTCCACCATATCTATTGAAACCTTCATTGGTGATAGACGACTCTTGTTTGGTCAGTAGAGATCTTGACAATTGTGTGATGGGCGAAGTTCGTCAAGTCACATCCATCAATAATATGCAGGTTCTGTTATCCAATGAGGGTTTCCATAATACTCATATTGTTTATCTAGGAGGTTTATGGGTAATGATCGAATTAAACTCACCTAAGGCAAAGGCGAACCTGTTACAACATGTAGGGGTTGCCTCGTGGTTCAGCCACATTGGAAACGCTCAATTAGACTTTGCTGCTAAGGAGAGAATTGTTTGGGTAGACATTGAAGGTGTCCCTCTAAATGCTTGGTCTCATCCCACGTTTAAAAAAATTGGTTCCATATGGGGCGAGATGGTTGATTTAGAGGAAGAGAATGATACCCTATTTGCGAGAAAGCGTATATGCATCAAGACAAGTCACATGGAGAATATTTTAGAGAGTTTCAAACTCATCGTTAAAGGGAAAGTCTTTTGGGTTCGGGCTAAAGAGCTCTTCACGTGGGTTCCATCTTTTAAAACTGTACCAGTAAACGAGGTAAGCTTGGACGACGAGTCAGTCAAGGCTAATGACATGGATAATATAGGGGCATTTGATTAACGAGGAGGAAAGTGAAAGTGAGGTTGTGTCGGATTCGGTCTTTGGTAGATTATGACGGGACAGGATGGCCGAGGGGGACCAAGATACAAATGAAGTGCCTGTCTCATGGCTAATCGCGCCACTCTACTTCTCGGACCCTTTTAATATTTATGGTCTAATGCTCAATAAAAGGAACTAAACGGGTTAAAGCGTCAAAGTCAGATTCCAGTGTTCCATACCACAAAATTATACCCCCCCCCCCCCCCCCCCCCCACCCCCCCCCCCCCCATTAATATTATAAATCCCCACCCGGCTTCAACCTGCTGCATGAACGTCAAAGCTAAACAATAAGGAGATGGACCTGTGGTGTATAATATCTTTCTGGTAAGTCGGGAAATAGCAATTCGAAAGTTTGAAAGAAGGTGAGATGTCTGCGACATATAAGTCTCCCCCTCATGTTATCATCAGCAGTAGCAAAAAGCAAGGAGTGGTTCTATTTTGGGGAAATTCTTGAAGAAATGATCACGGTGGGCCAAAAACCATGGGTTTTTTTCTTAGAAGGTTGTGTTAAGACTGGAGAAAATTATTGGACTCTCATAGGAGAACTAGGTGTTTTCCGATGAATTGTCTTTCTCTCAACGTCAAGGCCTAGGATCCAAGGCAAAAAGACTGGTCAAGGACGATGTCTATATCGACCATAAACTTAGTTTTTTGTTCGTTACAGGAAAACTAAGATGGAGAATATCTCATTTTTGATGAGCTAAAGTATTTATGGCTGGTAAATTATTGTTTCGATAATTGTAAGCGAAGTTGTGTGGTAATTCAGGTTGGAATCATATGTATATTGGGATCCAATATGTTTAAGAAGGAAATATCACATAAATTTCAGCTTAACTTCGTTCGCTTTGTACGGGTCGTGGTATTCCAAACAACATGAAACCTTTTACTTATTTTCGGTTTATGCTCTCAAGTTACGCTCTTTTTCTAAACGGTTGTTGGAGGAATTACCTCTCTTCTCTTTATTATCAGATGGAAGAGAGTGTTGGTTATGGGGGATTTTAACGAGGTTAGAAGTTATTCGATCGAACGGTGGGGTTCGACTTTCAATAAACAAGGAGGCCGATTTTGTCAATTCCTCATTTCCAGGCTCGGGGTCTTATTGATATTCAAATGGAAGGATACGCCTTCCCATGGGCTCACCCCCTCGGCCGTCAAAGATGAGTAGTTAGATCCGTTTTTCTTCTTTAAGGATTGCTTTTATTCCTTTCCCTCTTTTATCATCCGTGTGTTTGGGTCGCATTTATCAGACCACATGCCTATTCTATTAAAGGAGGTTCACTCTGATTTTGGACCTACCCCTTTTCGTTTCTTCCATTCTTGGTTAGATCTTCCTGGGTTTGACGAGTGTTTTCGATTGTTCTTGGGCGTCTTTTAATCTCGATGACTCAAATGCAATGATCAGATTCAAAAAAAAGTTAAAGTTGTTGAAAGTGGAGATTCGTAAGTGGACTAAGGATTTTAAGGAAAAACAGGAAGGACAATCTCGTGATCTAAATCTTAAATTAGAGATTTGATAAAACGCTGGTATCAAGGAGGCGTTTACCGTTATGATCTGCTTTTCCTTTCCTGATGGAATTAATGAAACAAATTCAAGATATCCATAAGTCTAAACATCGAGATTCAATGCAAAAGGCAAAAGTCCGTTGGGCTATAGAGGGGGACGAGAACTCTAAATACTTTCACGCGATCATTAATAAAAAGCGTGCTAACCTCTCTGTAAAAGGTGTCATGGTAGATGGAGATTGGGTAGTAGATCCTATTCTGGTTAAAAAAGAATTTCGTGATCATTTTGCCGACAGATTTCAAGACCCTGGTCCAAGAAAAGGTAGGATCAATTTCCAATTCCCTAATCGTCTTAGCAGTGAACAAGTAGCTGATTTGGAAACTCGTATTTCGACAGACGAAATTCGAAGCGCTGTTTGGGGGTGTGGTGTGGATAAATCCCCCGGACCGGACGGTTTTACTTTCGATTTTTTTCGCAAATATTGGACCGTAGTTGGGACTGATTTCTGTTCTGCGGTCTTATGGTTCTTTGATCATGGTGAATTAGCTGTGGGTGTAATTCTTCGTTTGTGGCTCTACAAATTCCTATGATCCTCTAGATCCTAAGAGGGTTTGTGGACTATCGTTCCATTCAGTTTTATTGGTTGTTTTATATAAAGTAGTTCCCTAAGTTTTGGCCTTCTAGGCTCTCTACGTTATTTCAGATCTTATTTCCGAGGTTCAGTCTGCCTTTCTTACCTAATAGGCAGATCCTAGAACGGGGCCTCTTTATAATTAACGAGGTATTAGCTCGGTGTAAAGTCAAAAAACAGCAGGCTATGATTTTCAAAGTTGATTTCGCCAAGGCTTATGATTCTATTAGATGGGATTTTTTGGAAGACGTTCTTACTTCTTTTGGTTTTGGTCCTCAATGGTGTTCTTGGATCCGCGGAAGCTTAATGTATGGTAAGTCTTCTTTCTGTTATCGGTGAGTTCGACTACTGAGTGTCATTTGTTTCGTGCTTAAACATGGGGATCCTTATAAGCTCCCTTTTCTATCTTACTATCATGGAAGCTTTATCCATTTGTCTTTTCAATTCGGGCTGTTGACAGTGGTACTTTTAAAGGTTACAAGTTTCGACTCTCTCACTTTGTCAATTTGTTCTACGCTGATGATGCGGTGTTTATCGGCGCAATGGTCTTCAAGATAACCTTAAGGGTATCATGCATATTCTTCGTTGCTTTTCTATTCTTTCCGGCCATGACAATTAATTTTAGAAAGTCAAACTTTATTGGTGTTTGGTTATTTGCGATAATCATGTGATTTGGGCGGTAAGTTCATTGGATGTTCCCTATGAAAACTCCATTTAGATATTTTGGGAATTTTAGTTGGCGATAATATGGTAATCTCAAGGCTTGGGACGAGGACTATTGCAAAAATGATTAGGAGGTTTGTCTAAATGGTAACTTAATACTCTTTTCATAGGTGGTCGTACTAACTCTCTAAATTGGTCCTTGGCTCTACCCCATATCTTAAAAACATGTCGATTTATAATGGTCCCTAAAACGGGTTCTTAACCACATGGAAAGGCTTCGTAAGGATTTCTTTTACGGAGTTTAAGATATGGCCCGATTGAAAAATCGCTCTGGATCAAAATGGACCAAGGTTCTGCTCTAAGAAATTTTGACGGTTAGGTGTATCTTGTTTTTTCGCTCTCAACCGGGCTATTGTCTTCAAATGGGTTTGGACGTTTTTTTCTTTCTCATGACAACTCTTTATGGTCTGTGGTATTGCTTGCGGTTCCTGGTTAAAGCTCTCATCCCAATTTTGCGGCATACAATTCTCCTTTGGGTACTAGTATCACAGAAGTCACAAGCCCTCAACGATAAAGGTATTAATCTTGTATCTCATTGTAAAATTCGAGTGGGTAACGGTTTGCGTACCAGCTTTTGGAATGACCTTTGGATTGGAGATAATCAACTTAAGCTTTCTTTTCCCCGTCTATTCGCTTTAGAAGTCAATAAAGATTGCTCAGTTGCAGATAAGCTCAATACTCCTTTCAGACAGCTTCTTTTCGTCGCCGATCGGGGGGGGGGGGGGTGAGGGGGGTCTGAAGCTCAGCAGCTTGAGCGCTTACGAACTCTTCTTGATTCGGTTTCTTTTCGAACATGGAGGATAGGTGCTTTTGGGATTTAAATGGCGAAGGAGTTTTTCAAGTTAAGGATGTGAGATCGGTTCTAGACGAGACTTTCCTCCCCAAGGATGAATATTCCTTCACGATGGGTTTAAAAAGCAATCCCGATTAAGGTTAAATGTCTTCGTTGGAAGCTTGTTCAGTTCGTTTATCCGCTACTCGTTTAATTCTGATGTAGCAGGAATATCTTCGTTCCCCTCCGTGGAATGTCGGTGTGTAACAATGATTTCCGAGTCGTCCTCTTATTTGTTTTTCTGTTGTTCAGGTATGCTAAAGATGTATTTTGAGCTTCATTTGTCGTATGTGGATTGGTTTCTTCGTTTTGATAATTATGATGGTTGGCTTTGTGGTTCAAGTTCTATCGGTCTCGGCTCTAAGTTAAAGGGTGTTAGAATGGGCGTTCATTGTTTTATCTTGTTTTATGTTTATTGGTGGGATGTGGTCCTTTAGGAATCAACTTCTTTTATCTTGCGAGCTCCAAACTCGTTAAGTTTTCTCTTTTGATGACATTGTTTTTCGTTCTTTTAATTGGTATGTTGCTAGAGGAAAAAAAAACTTTGAGTTGGGTTAGTTGGATTCAACACCCTCACCTCCTTTCTTTGTAATTCTAGCGTCTTGCTAGTTGTTTCTAATAAAGTTGCTGTTAAAAAAAAAGGTCAAATACAAGAAAGTAACGAATTAAAAAAGTAAACTTTAACATCAATCAACATGAAAAAAAAATCTTCAAACGACTACGATTCAACATAAAAACAATAATTTCGTCTCTATGCACACCCACACATGACTATATCTATTTTAACATCAGCCTAGAGTACCTCGCGCAGCATGACGACTCGTATATTTTTCCATTTTTACGTTTTCGTCCGTTTTTTGTATGTTTTCATCCTTTTTTGTAGATTTTCATCCGTTTTTACGATTTCGTCTAGTTTTTTTACGTTTTTGTCCGTTTTCATCCGTTTTTTATGATTTCGTCTAGTTTTTTACGATTTCGTCTGTTATTTTACGTTTTCGTCCCCTTTTTTGCTTTTTCGCCCGTTTTTTACGTTTTTGCCCGTTTTTAACGATTTTGTCCCTTTTGTTTTACGTTTTCATCCGTTGTTTACGACTTCGTCTGGTTTTATTACGTTTTTTACTTTTTCGTCTGCTTTTTTACGATTTAGTCTGGCTTTTTATGTTTTCGTACGTTTTTTACGAAAACGTAAAAAAAGGGACAAAATCGTAAAAAACGAACAAAAACGTAAAAAAAACAGACGAAATCGTTAAAAACATACGAAAAGCAAAAAAATGACAAAAACGTAAAAAAAAGGACGAAAACGTAAAAAAAGACGAAAAGGTAGAAAAACGAACGGAAACGTAAAAAACGGACGAAAATGTTAAAAAACTATCGAAATCGTAAAGAACAGGCGAAAACATAAAAAAACGTACGAAAAAGTAAAAAAACTGTCGAAATTGTAAAAAAGGAAGAAAGCGTAAAAAACATACGAAAACTTAAAAAAACAGACGCAAAACGTAAAAAAACAGAGGAAACCGAAAACGTAAAAAACGGTCGAAATCGTTAAAAAATGGGCTAAAACGTAAAAAACGGGCTAAAACGTAACAAACGGACGAAAATATCGAAAACGTAAAAAAGGGACAAAAACGTAAAAAAAAGGACCAAAACGTAAAAAACGGACGAAAACGTAAAAAACGGACGAAAACGTATAAAAACGGACGGAAACGTATAAAAACGGACGATATCGTAAAAAACGGACGAAAACGTTCTGACCCGTGCCCGTTTTTGCCCGTGCCCAATTTTGCCCGGTGCCCGTGCCCGTCCTACCCGCCCGGTTTGCCACTTCTAGGTGTTTAGTGTTATATGAGAAATAAGGGGGAAAATAGATCCGGGTGTCATAAAAGGAAAACAGGGAAAACAAAATAAAATTGTTTTCTAGTTGTGTATAAAAGGAGAAAATAGGGATTTTTTGTTTTGTGGAGAATTTTGTTGGAAAATGACGATTAGAACGCGATCTCTGTTTTCCTTGTTTTCTACAAAACATTTTGTGGAAAACAAGAGTGTTTTCCCCTAACTAAACGCAGCCTTAACGTTCTGAAAAGGCGGGGTGTTACATATCCGATACTATAGATGTTCATGTGTGTGTTTTTACATCTCACGGCTTTTTATAAGACTTCCCATGATCTTTGTCACTCAAATAAAATCGCATTTAAAGTTTAAGAGCATTCACAACACAATTCCGTATCCCAAAAGCTTGTCATAAAATCATTATTTAAAATGGTAAAAGTCACAAATGATCTATGTACTAACCAACATGATTCATTATGCATAACCAACTCACAAAAATACCATTTTAAACTACGAAATCTTACACGTTAGTCAATATGATTGCAGAATTTTGCAGCGTCTATCCTTTTCGCCAACGGCCGTTTGTTTTTATAGTTATCTCTTAGCAGCGTCTATCCTTTTGGCCAACGGCCGTTTGTAATTATTTTAAAAATGTTTGGTTTCTACGTTTTCATACCTTTTTATCTGTATTATACGTTTCGTCCGTTTTTATCTGTTTTGTATTTTTTTCATACGTTTTTATCCGCTTTCGTTTGTTTTTATCCGTTTTCGTACGTTTTTGTACGCTTTCATACGTTATTATCCGGTTTTCTACGCTTTCGTCCATTTTTATTCGTTTTTGCCCCTTTTTATACGCTTTCGTCGATCTTTATTCGTTTTCACCCGTTTTTATCCGTTTTGTAAGTTTTCATACGTTTTTGAACGTGTTTGTACGTATATATCCGTTTTTGTACGCTTTCGTCCATTTTTATTCGTTTATAAATGTGCAAAAACGTATAAAAATGTATAAAACGTTTTTAACAATTTTCGCCCGTTTTTATCCACTTTCGCTCGTTTTTATCCATTTTCGGCCGTTTTTATTCGTTTTCGTACGTGTTTGTACGTTTCCATACGTTTCTGAACTTCTTCATTCATTTTTTACGCTTTCGTTCGTTTTTATTCGTTTTCGTCCGTTTTTTATACGCTTTCGTCCGTCTTTATACGTTTTCGCCTGGTTTTAAAAACGTACAAAAAGCGTATAGAAATGTACAAAAACGCATAAAACATACAACAATGTTCAATAGCGTACACAAACGTATGAAAAAGTACAAACACGTTCAAAACATACAAAAATGGGCGAAAACGAATAAAACGGACGAAAGCGTACAAAAAATTACAAAAAAAATGCAAAAACAGACGAAAACGGATAAAAACCTTATATCACGTACAAAAAACAGATAGAAACAGACGAAAACGGATATAAGAGCCTTAGACCATTAGAGAAAAAAAAAACTTTTGCTCTAGCAACAAAAGTCTATTAACAAAATAAACCATTCCTCTATCTCTTAGGCTATGCGAGTGGGAGAGTTTAGCTTGGTGAGTGGCCAACTCAAGGGTGAGTTCCAAAACACCCATTACAGTAACTCGTGAGTTAACAAAGAAAAGAGGAGTGAATGGTGAGTGAGTATGTTTTAATATTTTTTATTTGGTTTGTAAGTGTGTGTGAGGTATTTAGTGTGATGTATTTTTTAAATAAAGTGAGTATTTTAATAAAATATGAGTGAGTAGTGACCAAGTGTGAGTGAGATGAAAGAGAAAACTGAAGTGTCGTTGATGTGAATTATGAGTGAGTAAAGTTTTGCGCCAAACCACTATAAACCAAAAATCTTGAAAAACAAAAAATAATTAATTTTATAGTGATTTATAAAATCAACATATAAATCACAACTCCATATATTCGTGGGTGTCATATAAGTATCATCATATACCAGTCCTAAGCAATGTTCAGGTGTTTACTACTAATGTCTCAAGTTCGAATTAAAAGTTTAAAACCATGACCTGATATGTACTCTTAGGCTAGGCGCTACGGGTCGGTCGGACTCTGTCGTCGTCGGTCGGCCCTGTAGTGCCACCTCGGTCGAGCAGTCGGTCGCCGGAGACTACGAATGTTTTTAGTCGAGCAGACGACAAAGGTCGGGTGTGAAATATCACCCAAAAAGCTGCGATATTTTGTTTTAATAAAAAAAAACTTTTTAATTTTTAAAATTTAAATAATTTAACACTATAAATACCCACTCATTTTATCATTTTCATCACATTCAAACAACAATTCAAAAAACCTCTCCAATTCGAAAACTCAACATGTTTAGCAAGAAATCAAAAATTCCCAAATCAAAAACTTCAAATTCCCGACTTCAACTAAGTGCTCCACATTTAACACCGGATCCGAATTTTCAATTATCCGGTGTTTCACCACCTATCCGTTTTCGATCTCTTGGTTTTGAATATAATACACAATTACCACAACCACCACAACATAATAACATGTTTTATCAAAATCGTCAATTTCATCCTCCGTATAATAACCAAAATGCTTTTTACCATTCACCAACCGGGTTGTATCGTCCCACTATGAAATCCTCGACGTCTTCCTAACCCAATCAACCTTATTCTCCGATTAATCCTACCAATCTTGATACGAATTTTGAGGATTTAATTTTTAGTCAAGACTATAACTATAGCCAAGATTATTCTATGGGTCATGGTTCGGGTCACGGTTCAGCGCACGGTTCGGCTCACGGTTCGGTTCCAATTCACGACGACGAAGACGACTCTCCTGTCGAAGAGGTGTCACCCGTCAAACCTAAGAAGCCCTCGAGACGTGCAGCAAGGGCCAAGAAGGATGACCCCAGGGAGCTGCCAAAAGATTGGACAGTGGCGGAAGAGACCGCGTTGTGCCAAGCTTACTGCGATGTGTCAGAAAATAATATTAATGAAAACAGTATGAAGGCTAAGGGGTTTTGGGATGCTGTTATTAGATACTTTGAAAACGAAATTGGTTCATCAAGAGGTTATGACTCGATCGTTAGCAAATGAAAAAATAGGGTTCGCCCTAGAATTTGTGCTTTTTGCGCCATCATCAATAATGTTGAAGCTAATAACGAAAGTGGTACGAATGACCTCGATGTGTACCAAAAAGCTTGTGCAGAATAAAAAATGATTTACAAGAACGACTTTACGTTGGAGCATTGTTACAACGTTTTGAAAGATCACCTAGGTTGGAAACACGTTGAGATGCCTTCTTTTTACAAAAGTTAGGGGCGAGAAAAGTTCAAGACTTCTAAAACCACTTTGGGGTCAGCATCTGGTGGTCTTAATTTGAATGAGGAAGCGGGCGAGGATGTAGAAGAGACTCAAGAATTCTGACCAATGGGTCGTGACCGAGCAAAGGCAAAGAAGAAAGCAGCCGGTTCCTCTCGTGGGGGATCTTCTTCATTCGTTGATTTGGTAGCCGACAAGTTCTTCAACATGAAACAAATAAAATGGGGAAAGAAGGACGAGCAACAACAGTCCTATATAGAGTTTAAGAATCGGGAGTTGAGTATCCGGGAGGCCGAGGCTCGAGAAATTGCACAGCTGAAAAGAGAGAAACTAGAAATTCAGCGTCGAACGCTTGAATTGGCCGAAAAGGAGAAACTAGACAGAGACATCTTATTCTATACTTCACTAATCGACCCGACCTTGCCCCCAATACAACAACATAAGCTGCTCGAGATGAAGATGGAAATCAAGGAGCGATATAACTTAGATTATTAGTTTAAATTATCTGAATAATTATGTTTTAATTTTTATTGTCATGTTTTTATGTTATTTGAATAATTATGTATTGTTTTTTAATTTATTATGTTTGTAATGTTTTTTATTATAAATGAAATTTAAAATTGATGTTAAAAAAAAGGAAAAAAAATTCATAAAGGTTGTCTTATAGTGACAAAAGGTCGCATGTAAGTCGCCAGAGAAATAAATATGATGTGGCGCCGAAAAGTACAGGTCGGGACCTTGATCCATAGTGTCTAGCCTGATATTTCACACCCGACCTTTGTCGTCTGCTCGACTAAAAACATTCGCAGTCTCCGGCGACTGACTGCTCGACCGAGGTGGCACTACGGGGCCGACCGACGGCGACCGAGTCCAACCGACTAGGTCGACCGACCCGTAGTGCCTAGCCTCACCCAAAAAGCTGCGAAATTTTGTTTTAATATAAAAAAAACTTTTTAGATTTTAAATTTTAAATAATTTAACACTATAAATACCCACTCATTTCACCATTTTCATCACACATTCAAACAACACTTCAAAAAACCTCTCTAATTTAAAAACTCGTCTTGTTTAGCAAGAAATCAAAAACTCCAAATTTCCGACTTCAACCAAGTGCTCCACATTTAACAACGGATTCGAATTTTCAATTATCCTGTGTTTCACCACCTATCCGTTTTCGATCTCTTGGTTTTGAATATAATACACAATTACCACAACCACCACAACATAATAACATGTTTTATCAAAATCGTCCATTTACAAGGATCAAAAACACCTTTTCGGGGGTCTTGGTTGTAGTGAGAGAAAGTTAGAGAGAGGTTGGAGAAAACTTGTGAAATATTATATTAAGAAAAGAAAGATGAGAAAAACAAATGTTCACCAACCACCCCTCATGGAGAGCCATGAGGGGTATTTATACTAAAAGAAAAAGCAAACTATTCCTAGTTTACATAGATGACCCATGCGTGACACGCAGTGTCCAAGACTAGTCTAATTCACGTGTAAGACGTCAGCTTCACTAAAAAGTGAGGCTAACAATCTTCCTCTAAGATGGCGTCACACGTGAATTGGTTACAATGTTCCCTACAAGCAAAATAAATAAAAATGATAAGAATGAAGTTTAGTATTCCTTGAGAATATCTTTGACGATCTACTTGAATACTCCAGCTTTATTTCTTCAGCTCGTAGACGAACATACTGCTAAAATCTTTAGCTTCCTCCCAAACAAACACCCCTTAGACTGATAAAAAATAATACATCGTTCTTGAGGGAGGGATAATATCATCGACATCGTCTCACTTAGGAAGCATTCCAGTTTTGTTTGAATTCAGACCAAAGTACACATGTTATCTCCTTTTCAAAGTCGAAACCGTAGCACCAAAATCAATTAAGACCCGGAAATGCACTTTTCTCCCTCCAGGAAAGTGCAGATATAAATTGTTATACCAAAGTCAATTAAGTCCAGAGTGTACGCAATTTGTTCCTCTATGTAGTCTAAATGGTAACATCAAAGTCAATTAAGTCCTGGATGTACCCATTTAAATTGTTTTACCAAAGTCAACTAAGTCCCGAGTGAAAGCAATTTATCTCGCTGCGTAGTCAAAATTGTAACATCAAAACGGTAACATAAAAAATCAACTAAGTACCGGATGTACACATTTCTCCCTCAAGGATGATGACTAAGAATAATAAAGTCGTTGCTATTAAGCGGTTATCCAAGCTATCTTGGCCTGACACACAACAATTTGTGGTATGCTATACTTGCATTTTATGATTTTTGTGGATTTTTAGCTGTTGATGTGCATTAAGCTAGCGTAGGGTATATGTTATTATGAATTTAGCAATGAAAAGCTGTTTTAGGAAAGTTATATGATGATATAATTTTTGTTGCTTTTCTGATTGAAAGAAAAAGTGTAATGAATCAAGTTAGATTTACATAAAAAGTTGCTACTTTTGGGAATTTGGTAGCTTTTTTTAAAGACAAGCCCTTTCTAACTAAATTTTTTACAATTAAAAAGTAGCTACACGAAGGCTTTGTTTGGTTTAAAGTATATTTTGTCCCCTAAAAGCTGCATTGCTTGAAAATTAAAGTCGATTTTGACCAAGAAATGAAGCTTTAATGGACATTATTCTTGAACTTTTAGTTGTTATTTTTCAGCTAAATTTGAGGTGTCTGGTATCTTTATACATGTGAATTAAAACTTACCGAAGAATTTTGCAATGTTTTTATTTTAGACATCTAGATATTTTTGAAAATTGATTTGACTGAAAGCCACTCTCACCCACCCCATGTTTGAATGAAATATCTTTGACATTTGTTAAATATATATCGGAAATTGTTTTTTATTATCTTAGCGACTATTTTAGAGATTGGCAATTTACTGATCTTGGCCCTCCTTTCTCCATGCGATCTTTTTTTTTGTATAGGGAGAACACACTGAAGAAGTTTTTGAAGAGTATCTTTGTTATGTTCACTTCATCACCTGTCAAGTTTAGGTCCACTAGAACCTTTATCTGTTTCCCAATGTCATTTGGTATCATATGCTGGTTTAATATCTGTTGATAATGTTGATTTTTGGTTGTCAGTTTATACACATATGAAGAAGAATTCAATGGAAAAAAAAATACAATGTTCCATTGCTAATTAAGCTTAAGAAAGCTGTTATCTGCAACTTTTAATTTGATTTTCAAATTCGAGAAGATAAATAGTTGCTTGGTAGGGTGAAAACCCCAATTGGAGTAAGTATAAAGATTTAGGTATACAAATATACCAACTATAGTTTGAAGATTGTCCTTTCCAGTTTACTGTTTAGTTAGTTGGTTTACTTTGTTGCATATTTTGATTTCATGATTTGATTTAGTATGCTATGCGATTGATTCTTTTTTGATTCTTAATGAATTCTTTTATAGGCAGAAGCTGCTGGAGTTGGCAAGGTTCGACATAATAGATTGGTGAATCTAATTGGCTGTTGTGCAGAGGGAGATGAGCGTCTTTTAGTTGCTGAATACATGCCCAATGATACACTCTCAAAGCATCTATTTCACTGTATGAATTCCAAATTGTTATATTCATATGCTAACAAGTGTGACTCATTTTCCCACTTAAAGTATCCCCCCTTGGCCCCTACGTCCTTTAAATGCAATTTCTTATAGTATCGTTGCTCACTATCCCAAAGTAAAGTAGTTCATGCTTACTCTTGGTACATCAGTTATTACTCTATTAATTCAATAGTTCTTACTTTCATAACGTGTTATAGCTTAGCGGCAACAAAAAGAGCAAAAAGTAGGTTAATTTTCCTACAGAATTTATGGATCTTTTTTTTGCACCACTATTTGACATAGTAACATCTACATGCACTAAGCAACTACCAAGTAGTTTATGCTTTTTATATGTTTTAAATAACACCTGAATTATAGAAAGCTCTTTTTTGTTTGTATACAGGCTTTAGTTCATTAATAATGTTACCTTAGAAGAGAAGGAACAGTCTTCAGTAGGTTCAAATTTATCGAGGGATGTTTTATGTAGCCTGTAGTTCCCTAATTCATGACAGATTTTGATTCAAAAATATAAGTTGTTTAGACACGAACACAAGTTTGTGGAATGAAGCTTAAAGGTTTTGAAACCAATTTTCAGGATATTTAAAAATATGTAGTTCTAAAGCACGACACATGTTTTTATGGTGTTTGGTGAGTCTTGATTCCTGCAACTGGCTATCTCTCTCAGTTGTCTTATGAGTTGCACTTATAAGCAATCATTCATCATTTAATACTGACTTCTAGATAACTTATTTAGGAAGGAGCCATGTGTTCGCCATCGGAATAGGCTTTCATCATGTAGTCGTGGATTTTTTTTTCTTCTTTCAGTTTTTATATAGGCATATTCCTATCTTGCTTAACGAGTTCCAATTGTTGGTATATAGGGGATAAACAGCCTTTGCCATGGGAAATGCGTGTTAGAGTTGCTTACCATATTGCACAAGCACTCGAGCATTGCAATGCGGAGAATCGGAAAATATACCACGATTTGAATGCATATAGGGTTCTCTTTGATGAGGTACATTTCTAATAACAACTCTATATCTCCGTTAATATTTAATTGAAGTTATATGTTTAATAACTTAGTACAGCAATAGATAGGTCTTAGTGAAGTTAGCTCTAGAGGATATTAGAATGCCTATTATGTTTACAGACAAGAATTATCAGTTTGTTCCCTTATATATCACATGGTGTCAAAGCTGTAACTTTTGCTACAGAGACCCTAGATAAAGTTACTCTGCTACAACCCATAAGAATTCCTACATGTGAAAGCACTCCTCTATTATTATCGAGTAATTGTATCAAACTTGCTTAATATAGAACCAGTTTGAACTGTGCAAAGGAACTTGGCGAAATAAAAAACTATTTCAACCGTGCAACCTTGGCCCTTTTGTTTTACCTTTTATAAGTGAAGTACATGACTCACCGCATCAACTTTACTTGAAACTGAACTTACTTGACCTCGTTTTGATTTGAGTTACTTTTGTGCCTCAGGATGGAGACCCTCGCTTATCTAGTTTTGGTTTGATGAAGAATAGTCGTGATGGGAAGAGCTATAGCACTAATCTTGCTTACACTCCTCCCGAGTTTCTGAGGACAGGTATACCTTTTTGAGCTTTCAAATATGCTTTCATGTAATGCAATCCGTGACCGTATGAACCTCTTGCTCCTGAAAGTTGTTACTTCAAAGTCTTATATTCCTTGAAGTAATGCTTCAGTTACAAGATAAATCAATGACTAAGTAGGTGAGTCACCTCCAAGTGATTAAGGTTCACTAACATGACCTATGAAATAACACAAATCGAATATTATGTACTGGTATACGTGGAGACAAAAATCTTCCTGCGCAAACTGAAAACACCTAAAACTTGCTTCAGCCACAAATGTATACTCCTAAGTTCCCAGATAGAACTAACACGTGGTCGTTCTACTATGAAAGTGTGATCATGATTTAAGAAGTTGCCTCCTTACCAGTTTGAAATTTGAAAATAATTTGCTTCTTCATTAACAAGTAGTTAACAGTAAACAAGCAGGGTTGGATCAGTTGGAAAACCCCCTCCCTCTGGAGAGAGATGTCAAGGGTTCGATCCTCACTCCCTGCCAGGCGAGAGGTCCTCTGGAAGCAGCCTCTCTACCTTCGGGTAGGGGTAAGGCTGTCTACATCTCACCTCCTCCATTACCCCGTGAAAGTCGGGATTGGATACCGTTGAGTTTTTTTGTTAACAAGTTAGCAGTAATATTACTTCCAAGGTATGCTGCTAAAAACATGGACTCGAGAATGTAGTTATGTCTTGTATTTTTCAAAACAAAGCAATTAGTTTTTTGAGGGATTCATTTTCTTCATAATTTTTCAAACAAGAATTTTCTCAAGTCTTAAGTCCTAACTACACAGTACACACCATATAGGTTCTTTATGAGAAAATATCTAGAATACACTGATTCAGGGCTCGATGACTCAATTTTGGAATGTTTATTGATGATGTTCGAGTCTGCTGTCCAGTTGTAGGGTTGTATCCTGACATTCTTCAGCTGTTTGCTAACATTTTCAGATTCTTGATTGCAGTTTCTATTATTTATGAGCTGATAAAACCTTGCTTTTCTTGGAAAGCTAACTGTATGGATATAAATTTGTGTGTTGATTATAATGACATTTTCTTCTACCTCTTGCAGGCAGGGTAATTCCTGAGAGTGTTATTTATAGTTATGGAACTGTCCTGCTGGACCTTTTGAGCGGGAAACATATCCCTCCAAGCCATGTAATATACATTCTTTTACATATTCCCCCCTTTCACCTTTTCCAAGTTTATAGCTCTTGTCATTCTCTGATAGATACTTTTGGTTGTGCATATTTCTTATTTAATGATAAGTTAAAATGTCTTGTAATTAGATCACAGGTTTGTGGATCATTTAGTACATTTAATATCTTGAAATTTTTTTGTTACACATGTTAGAAGTTTCTTTTCTTGTACTCTTCAGGCTTTGGATTTAATACGCGGAAAAAACGTTTTGTTGCTGATGGATTCATCCTTGGAAGGACAATATGCAGATGAAGATGCAACCGTGATGGTTGAACTTGCTTCCAAGTGTCTTCAGTACGAGGGTAGAGATCGTCCTGATGTCAAGTTTCTTCTTACAGCAGTAGCACCACTTCAAAAGCAGAAAGAGGTAAATCCATTTTTCTTGTTCTGTTTTATAGAGGTCAAGGGTTCAGACCTCGCCAGGTGTGTAAATTTAGAGTGGCCAGGGAAGGGTCGGAAACGGTCCCGGCATAAACCCGGTGAGGCCGCTTACATCTGAGTCAAAAAGGCTCGTCCTCCCCCGACTGAAGAGGGAAAACTGCAATCGTTTTCGTTTCAATGTTACGAAATACTTGTGTAGCATGTTGACATCTGAGCCTAATTAGTCTGTGTATTGAGTCTGTAGGTTGCATCCCATGTCTTAATGGGTCTGACAAAGACTCCGGTGGTGGTTCCAACCTTACTTTCTCCTCTTGGCAAGGCGTGTGCACGAATGGATCTTACTGCAGTACATGACATTTTGCTAAAAACCGGATATAGAGACGAAGAGGGTGCTGAGAATGAGGTGTGCTAACTCTTCTTATTCTAGATTCTGCCAGTTGGTCAGTATTGGTGGCAAAAAAGGCAGATAAATCCAGATTGTGTGGGTTGGTAATGGGTCAAACTGAGTTGTTTATATATAGGTTGGGCCTGGTTAGGTTGGGTTGACCTACATTATTTTTGTCTATTTCTTAGAAATCATAATGCGCTAAATACCCGAAAGCTATGTATTACAATAATGATCCAAGACTTTAAGCGATTTAGGAGGCTATAAACATTAAGAATAAACATCGGGCGACTTTCAATTTGTTTGACTCGTTCAGGGTAAATCTTAACCCGAATCGACCCCCTCATTGGTAAATAGGTCGCAATTGCCACCCTTACTTCCTAGCATTTGCTGGAAGATTTGATTTACTGACATGTCATCCCTACTTGACATGAAGTAAGTGGATTTCAATCATGTTTGTTTTTTTTTAATTTGTGGCTAATTTTGTGTGTTTGTGGTATTGGCATCTTTATGAAGCTATCATTTCAAGAATGGACCCAGCAAGTGCAAGATATGTTAAATACAAAGAAGTTCGGGGATATCGCGTTTAGGGACAAGGATTTCAATGGGTCAGTTGAATACTATTCGAAGGTATATTCCTTAATTGATTCATATATTGTTATTCTTCAATGCATATATTTAATCATTAATTGACGTCAAGGAGATAAGAAACTAGGGTTCACCATGGCTTAAATTGAATATGAGTTTGGTCCCTTACAATTAATAGGTGCCTAAATGGGTGTGTTAGATAACGGGTCAGAATGAGTAGGGGACGGAACAAAAACAGGTCAGGCTGGATTGACCAGAAACACTTGTTTTTTTTTCTAATAGTTTTAGATTTATGTAGATGATTAGTGTCCAAATTAATCACAAAATGTAATACAATTTGAAGAATATCACTAATTTCAGAATTTTAGACCTTTTTGACCCGTTTCCTGATAATTTTCTCTGATTTTACTTATTTGACTCTGGATACTAAACATAACCCAAATCTATTCTTTCATAAGTAAATGGATAGTAAAAGCCACCTTATATACAATACTGTAGAAACTTTCCTGCATTTTATGTGTATCCAAATGACCAAATTGTTGATATGCAGTTGGTAACGATGATGTCTGTCCCATCCGGTACTATCTTTGTGAGGCGGGCCCTCTCGTACTTGATGATTGGACAACCAGAACTCGCATTGAGGGATGCAATGCAAGCTCAGGTATGCCTGCCCGAGTGGCCGACTGCTTTTTACATGCAAGCTTTAGCTTTGTCTAAGCTTGGAATGGAAACTGATGCTCAAGACATGCTTAACGATGGGTCATCCTTCGAGGCAAAGAGGCAAAACAGTTGGCGTAATTAAAATTCGACGAGAGGCAATGTTTATTTGAATCACTACTCACCCTTCTGTCGCAGACTACATTTTTCGATATTAGCATTTGTATAAATCACTTTTTAAATGCCGAAGAAACTAGTATTTGAGTTATGTCATTTCCGTGCCTTTTACTTTAACCTTTCGTTGGAAGTTCTTTACATGCAATAAATTGAATGAAATGCTGAAATACAAACCATGAACCACTTGGAACAAATATGTATTATATATATAACGTGACCTGTAATTTACAAAACCAATGAGCTTTGACATAAATTCCTTGAAATACAATCATTGATTAAATGTTGTTGCTTATTTTGAAACTATTGCAATGTTGATGCTAAACTGAAGTTGTTACTTTTGTTTTGCACTTTTGTCCACGACAAACGATGTTAAAATGAAATTGATGCAAAATTATTTGTGGCTTGTTCCAAAATGACATCACATCAAAAAAGTTCAAGCAAACAATGGCATGGCAAAAGACTTTAGATAAAGAGCATTGACCACCTTTGGCCACACGTGGGCTGTGTTACGGCACTTCCCTTGGCCCTCTCATGCGTGATGTGTCGTGTGTGTGTTTTTGGCTTGGAGGGGTGAGTTGCCTCAAGGCTGGTGAAGTTGTTGTTGTGTGTGTGTGTTTGTAACAGGGGTGAGCATGGTGCGGATCGGTGCGGCAAAAACCATACCGCATCTGTAATTGCGGTTTTTAAAAAGTGAGAATCTGCAATCGTGCGGTTTTTGCGGTTTCGGTTTTGCGGGGTTTTTTGCGATTTTTACGGGTTTTAACCGCACTGCACTTTCACTTATGATTTATATAATTAATGTGGGTTTTTGCGGTTTTTGGTTTATAATGTTGGTTTTTTCGGTTATACGAATGCATATATTTAATGTAAACACACACATCACATAGAAAATCATTGATAATAGGCACTAGGGCTGTAATCAAGTCAAGCTTTAATCAAGCAACTCGAGCTCGAGCTTGACTCGATCAAGCCAATCTTTTATCAAGCTCAAGCCCAAAAATTAGCTCGAAACTTATAACAAGTCAAGCTCAAGCTTTTGATAGCTCGGCTCGAGCTCTTATCAAGCTTTTTCGAGCTTTAATATATAATTAAATCATATTAGTAATTAAAGGGTAATTTGAGTATTAACTTAATTATAAGGACATATTTCATAAATAAATGAATAATGTATTCTAAAATGACATTTAACCCTAATTAATCTAACGATTTATATTATAGTGTTTTGTATTCTTCATACATAGTTTTGACTTTTGAGAACATTAGCCAAAACTAATCAAAAACTAATTAGTACTTTGGCTAATGTATGTTTTTGTTGAAATACTTTGTACGTTTGAACATTAATTACTAGTACTTTAGCTTATGTTTCATTCTAATCTTAGACTTTAGTACGAGAATGTTATTGTTAGTTTTATTAATGTTTAATGGATCTACCTTGATTTTTACTTATGATTTTTGTTTGTTTTACTTTATGCATATGTTTATTGATGAGTTTGAGCGTTTGGCTATTAAGTACATTAATTTTGTACACATTCAAGCTTTTCAAGCCAAGCTCAAGCCCTGTCAAGCTCGAGCTCGGCTTGACTCGATTACACCCCTAATAGGCACTAGAAGCCTTATAACACACATTAAATAATCAATGTGTCGTTTTTTGGTTTTATAAAATTAATGTGCGGTGCGGTGCAGATTTTGTGCTTCAGTTTTACGGGTAAAACTGCAACCACACCGCATTTTGCGGCTTTTATTTTTTCTTAAAACCGATCCACCGGTTTTTGCTGTGGTGCAGTTTTTTTGCGGTTTTGTGGTTTCACGGTTTGCAGTGCGGTTTCTACTCACCCCTTGTAAGTTGTGTTGTGTGTATGTTATGTTTGAGTGATTTAAGTCGTGAGTGCAATGGTTACGTAGAAAGTGAGTCGTGGATAGTGAGCATGAATTATGATAGTTTGAGTAGCGAGTAAGAATTATGAGAGTTTGAGTAGATAAATATGATGCTAACATGCGAGAAATGTAGCCAGCAAGGGTTGACGTGATATATAGTTATGTCGCCTAATACAAATCACGCACGGTCATTGTAACACCCCAATTTTTACATTTTAGCAGCGGAAGCTAATCCGGGGTATTACTTCATGAATCACAGACACAATCATAGAAAACGACTCAAAAGAGACGTTTTAAAAGATACGTTATCATTCATTTAAAATCAGAGTTTTACAAAGGCAGGTCCCAAAGTCTAGAAACATAAAATGTGAATGATAACAAGTTTTAGCCATCTTCAAGTCCATGCCACTCCATGCCATAAGTTGCTCAATTACCTGAGATAAACATGCATAAAAAGGGTCAACACAAAGGTTGAGAGAAATTCATAGGTTTGAAATGTAATAGTTGAATACAAGTTATCATAATGGAAATATTTGCATTGCAGGGACAATTATTATGGAAAACAATATGGAAAACAGTATTATCATGGAGAACAGTTGAATGCAAGTTTAATGGTAAGTGGGTTACGTTGTTATACACCCGTTATTGGTAATAATTGCAACGAATACAATTATCATGGAAAAATGGTAACATTATTATTGCATCTAAGCTCATGACACCAATACGTTAACAGGGAAGATCACCGTAGTGATATTGGTTAGGGACAGATGTCCCCGTGGAAAAGGTAACTTGCCAAGGTTACCTATTAGGACAAATATAGTGCGTTTGGCTACCCCAAGCATGGGTATACAAACGGGAGCCGTCACCCCCAATAGATCTATTCACAATATTCGCGTTCACTCGCAATGCAAGTAATTAATGGTTCATGATATGGAAATAATGGCACTGGAAGCTACTTAGGCAATAATATATCTGGATAGCATACAGTTGGAAAAACACTTGCATTCATGGTTTATATCAGGTATCACAGGTTTATAAAGTATTCAAAAGATTGAAATGTGGGGTTATGAATTCATTAAGTCTTTGAAAAGTAATCACATTATGAACTCACCTGATAGGTAGTTGTAATAAATATTCCAAAATAAAAGCTGACGACCTTATCACAATCTTAACAGGGAAGGTTGATATAGCAAAATGATAGTAAACAGTCACATCACGCAACCTGAGTAAATATGTCAAGTCTTAGGAAGATTGTACTCTAGAACTTTGGTTTTAATAGTTTAATATTGTTATGAGTTTGATTGGAGAGTTTAGAATTATTATATCACCATTCGAGCCATCATATTTCAGAGGTCATTTAGTAAATGTTTGAGGAGCTAGGGCACTTTAAATCGTAAACCCAACAACTCAGTTAGAACGTAATACCAAGATGAAACCCCTTAATATGAAGCTCCCTAGTATTGTGGTACGATATAGATTCGGGACGAAGCACATTGATGATGAATGATACAATGGTTATAACATAATCAGTTTTAAGCATTTTGTTTAATATCTAGAAATGATAAGCACGACAAGCGTTAATTAAAGTTATGTCTTGTAAGGTTTTGAATATATTTTTATACTTTTTCAAAATGTTACCTTTTAGACCCTTAAGAATGAGAAATGGCAAAATATTACCCTTGTGAAGGTTTGCACTTTTTTATTACAAGTTTGGTCCTATCTAGTTTTAAAAGATATACAAAGTAAGACCTTGTAACTTTGGAAAAGTACATAATAGACCCAATAGTTATAACTTTGATAAAATGACATATTTAGGCCCCTTCTAAGTAGTAATTTAAAGAAAGTTACAATATATACCCCTTGCATGGAATACTTTTGCAAAACAAGTTCGAATTGCCATGCAAGCTAATTTTAATTTTCCAAAAGACATTTGCAGGTTATAGTTTACTAATATAAGCTAAAATATGAAGATTTAACTTAACGAAAGTTCAGATTAACGATTCGTTAAGCTAGAAATCAAAACGGGTCGAATTAGGGTTTTATAATGAAAACGCGTAGGTTTTTAATTCTAATTCCTTAAAGACTTGATACAGTGGTTATAATAACATTATTTAAGTATGTTAGGATAGATTATAACAACATTTTATCATATTGAGCTAAAATATTCAAGGAAAAAACAGAAATTAGGGTTTCAGTGTATCGTTTCTTTGGAATCAAATGAAAATGAGCATGAATTGAGTTATAAAATTTTAACAAGAGTTTATGCATGATCATATGGACATCATAAGGGTATAGGAGCAGAAGTGGAACCTTTAGAACCTGGGTTTGAGCTTATAACTTGAAAATGGGTCAAAATCGAGACTTTTAGCTTCGTACGCCTAGAATAACGACTCCCGGGCTTCTTTTCTTGATTTATTTTGCTTCACTTCTGTTCTTGAGACTTCTTAGGACCTCTTAGGATCTTCTTTGAGCAAAGGATTGCTGCTATTAAGGGTTATAGAGGAGGAAGTGGGGGATGAGTTAGAATGAGGGGTTTATGCCCCTATTTATACACGAATGGAGTCTTGGAGGCCAATGGATGCTTATGCTTGATTCTTGGACATGTGGAACAGCTATAGGATGATGAGGAGAGGATATAGGATGAGTTATCAAGGCTATAAAGTAGCATGGAGGTGTTGGAAGGCTTATAAGGGGTGTTTGTGTGCCACGGCTTAAAAAGAGAAAAAGAGAGGCCATGTGGCCAACTTGGTGGCTAAGATATATACTTGAGATGCTTGTAAGATGATTAGGGATGAAAGTTTTTAGTCAATGAGGTGCTTGTTTGCAATATGGAACTTTAAAATGGGTAAAAAGGAGGGAAAATGAGTATAGGGTTCAAACTTGCCCGGGTTAGGGTTTTTGGTTTAAATTTCGTGTATAATGGAGTAATAATGATGGATTATGATATGTAATGTTGTAATTAAGTGTTTATAACTTAATTTGATTAGTGGTTTAGGTTAATAATGGGTAAAAAAGAAGAAATGGGTCATAGTTTAGAAATTAGCTCGGTTTTAGGGTTTAGGGTTTTGAATTAGGGTTTTGAGTGTAAAAATATGTATGAGAGCTTATGATTAGAATAATTAGGGTTTACACATTGTATATTGAGTGTAGTAGCTTGTATGAAAGTGGTGGTGAAGAAACTAGAATAAAAACAGAGATAAAATGACTATTTTAGAGATCATGCTTAGTGACTTGTATATTGTACTTTTAAAGACTTGTACTTTGACTTGGAGGGAATTTATATTTCAAATGAGATGTTATGTTACTTGTACATATGCTTTAGGGTTTTAGAGTTATACGATAATGGTTTAAAGCCCGTTTTGATATAACGTTGCGAATGGTACATTATCTGAGTAATGTACTTGTAAAAATGATATTAAGATATTGACTTGACATGTTATGATGTTTGCTTGACATAAATGTAGGTACGATTGACATAGATAGTTTGCGTGATCTCGTTAACTTTAGTTATGCAAGCTATGTTGCATATTGAGATATTGGTAATACAAGTAATGTAATAAAGCAAAAAATTTCCCTAAAAAAGGTGGTTCATATATAAAAGATAGATAGTACATTGCATCTAACTTAATAGATGGATATTTACATTGATGAAAATTGCGGGTTGTTATAGTCTCCACCCCTTAAAGAAATCTCGTCCTGAGATTTAGTTAAAAGTTATAGTGGTATTGTTTGGGAATAGATGTAGGTACTGGGCATGAATTTGATCTTTAGGCTAATCAAGGTCACAAGTCCACGTGTGTGATGCATTTATAATTATGTTGCGCACCATAATTATAATTGCCTCTTTTCACACATCTACTTATTTCCAAGACCACACCTCTTGATGACAACAAATAGAATTTCTCCAGATCCTGATATATCTTGTCAGAATCTGGGTGGATAGAATACTTTGATTTATAAAACCTGTAGGTTATGGGCCTACCACGCTTCCGTTGCGCCACTCTGATCGTAAAGAATCATTATCCGTTAACCTTTAAAAGTCAATATCGATTAAGAATGCTATCACAAGTCTTTGTCAAAATTTTCATACCTAGTGGTATTGAAATCATTTGACATTGTATAGATTCTTATGTGTTTCCTTGTTATTACGTTGCAGGATATAACGGAAAATTTTAGAATATAAAACTTCGAGAGATGGATACGGAAAATAATGGAATGAGTGATCCAATAGGAGGCTTAGTGTTTTTAGATACAAAGATTTAAGAAAATTATATGGTAAGAGAATTATAGTAATCTGGATAAAGATATAAGTTATCATATGATAGGATAGACAATCTCAACATACACAATCGGTATCATAAAACAACGAGGTATAACGGAATCACCATTGTATAATAACTTGTCTATATAATTTACATAGTGAAATTTGACAAGTATCTTTATTCATACATCTAGTGGTTGGATTCTAGAAAGCTGACATAGATCTAGTCTAGTGGTTCTCCCTTGTCGTTTTTGAGTTCTTGGATCTTGTTTAGAAGACTCTGGATGACGAACCTTGATATAATCATGGAGGATATCCAGAGATGAACGTTAGATTCTTCGAGGACTGATTCACTTTTCAAAGAGATAACTTATCAAAGAGATAGTCTACTGGTGGTGTAGTTGATCTACTCGGTGATGAAGATTCTACTGATGAAGATGGATATATAGGTGTTTGAGTGTCTTTAGGTGATGAAATCTCCTCGGGAGGAAAGAAATTTCAAGAATCAAACATTGGTGATAGTGATAATACTGGAGATGGTGGTAAAACAGCTGGTAGAGCAATAATAACTTAGGGTGGTGGAATAGCATCATTAATATCAGAATCAGATGGGATGATAGTAGAGTGAAGGGAAGAAGACATGACTGTAATAACCCAATAGTAAATAACATAAGTTACTTATATAATAGTATAATAGTTATGTATTTTTACATACTATTTAGATAAAGTAGTTGCATCTTCACAATTCAGGGAATGTAGTGGCACAGAGGATATTGATGGCAAAAGTAAAGTAGTTATAGTTAAGGTTTTACCCTTGTTCTCTATAACCGTGAGCTCTGATACCACTCTGTAACACCCCCATTTTGATAATATAGCAGCGGAAGCTAATCTGGGATATTACTTCATGAATCACAGACACAATCATAGAAAATGACTCAAAAGAGACGTTTTAAAAGATACGTTATCATTCATTTAAAATCAGAGTTTTACAAAGGCATGTCCCAAAATCTAGAAACATAAAATGTGAATGATAACAAGTTTTAGCCATCTTCAAGTCCATGCCACTCCATGCCATAAAGTTTCCCCTCATATTACCTGAGATAAACATGCATTAAGAGAGGTCAACACAAAGGTTAGTGAAATTCATAGGTTTGAAATGTAATCGTTGCTACAAGTTATAATAGAAATATTTCCATTGCAGGGACAATTATTCATGGGAACATTATTATTGCACCTAAGACTCAATGACACCAATACGTAATAGAGGAGGGAGGAGCTTGACCGTATGATATTGGTTAGGGACAGATGTCCCCGTGGAAAAGGTAACTTGCCAAGGTTACCCATTAGGTCAAATATAGTGCGTTTGGATACCCCATGAATGAGTATACAAACAGGAGTCGTCACCGCCCAATAGAATCTATTCAAATACTCCGCTGACTCACACGTAAGCAATTAATGGTTCATGATATGGAAATAATGGCACTGGAAGCTACTTAGGCAATAATATATCTGGATAGCATACAGTTGGAAAAACACTTGCATTTATGGTAAAATAATCATGTTATTCAAAATTGATAGTTTAAGCATGTATCCCCCTCGCGGGTTTATGAAGACATTAAAGAGATTGAAAAGCGAGGCTATGAACTCACCTGATAGGTAGTTGTAATAAATATTCCAATGAAAGCTGACGACCTTATCACAATCTTAACAGGGAAGGTTGATATAGCAAAATGATAGTAAACAGCCACGTCACGCGACCTGAGTAAATATGTCAAATCTTAGGAAGATTGCACTCTAGAACTTTGGTTTTAATAGTTTAATATTGTTATGAGTTTGATTGGGGAGTTTGAAATTATTGTATCACCGTTCGGGCCATCATATTTCAAAGGTCATTCAGTAAACGTTTGAGGAGCTAGGGCACTTTAAATCGTAAACCCAACAACTCAGTCAGAACGTAATACCAAGATGAAACCCCTTAATATGAAGCTCCCTAGTATTGTGGTATGATATATATTCGGGACAGGATTTTTAAAAGCACATTGATGATGAATGATACAATGGTTATAACATAATCGGTTTTAAGCATTTTGTTTAATATCTGGAAATGATAAGCACGACAAGCGTTAATTAAAGTTATGTCTTGTAAGGTTTTGAATATATTTTTATACTTTTTCAAAATGTTACATTTTAGACCCTTAAGAATGAGAAATGGCAAAATATACCCTTGGAGTTTGCACTTTTACGAGTTTGGTCCTTCTAGTTTAAAATCAGGTACAAAGTAAACCTTGTACTTTGGAAAGTGACATAATAGACCCCTATAGTTATAACTTTGATAAAATGACATATTCAGCCCTTCTAGTTATTAATTTCAGAAAGTTACAATATATACCCCTTGCATGGAATACTTTTGCAAAACAAGTCTGAATTGCCATGCAAGCTTATTTTAATATTCCAAAAGACATTTGCAGGTTATAGCTTATTAATATAAGCTAAAATATGAAGGTTTAACTTAACGAAAGTTCAGATTAACGATTCGTTAAGCTAGAAATCAAAACGGATTGAATTTGGGTTTTATAATGAAAACGCGTAGGTTTTTAAATCAAATATTCCTTCAGGTAAGACTTGATAAAGTGGTTATAATAACATTAGTTAAGTACGTTATGATAGATTATAACAACATTTTTATCATATTAGCTTATAGATTCAAGAAAAACAAAAAATTAGGGATTCGGGTGTACGGTTTTGGATCAAAATGGAAAATGAGCAGGAATTGAGTTATAAAACTTTAACAAGAGTTTATGCATGATCATATGAACATCATAAGGTTATAGGAGTAGAATTGGAACCTTTAGAACCTGGGTTTGAGCTTATAGCTTGAAAATGGGTCAAAATCAGGACTTTTAGCTTCGTACGCCTAGAATAACGACTCCCGAGCTTCTTTTCTTGATTTATTTTGCTTCACTTCTATTCTTGAGACTTCTTAGGATCTCTTATGATCTTCTTTGATCAAATGATTGCTGCTTATAAGGATTATAGAGGAGGAAGTGGGGGATGAGTTAGAATAAGGGGTTTATGCCCCTATTTATACACGAATGGAGTCTTAGAGGCCAAGGGATGATTATGCTTGATTCTTAGACATGTGTAACAGCTATAAGATGATGAGGAGAGGCTAGAGGATGAGTCATAAAGGCTAGAAAGTGGCATGGAGGTGTTGGAAGGCGTATAAGAGCTGTTTGTGTGCCACGACTTGAAAAGAGAAAAAGAGAGGCCATGTGGCCAACTTGGTGGCTAAGATATATACTTAAGATGCTTGTAAGCTACTTATTAATAAAAGTGCTTAGTCATTGAGGTGCTTGTTTGCAATATGGAACTTTAAAACGGGTAAAAAAGAGGGAAAATGAGTATAGGGTTCAAACTTACTCGGGTTAGGGTTTTTGGTTCAAATTTCATGTATAATGGAGTAATGATGATGGATTATGATATGTAATGTTGTAATTAAGTGTTTATAACTTAATGTTATTAGTGGTTTAGGTTAATAATGGGTAAAAACGATGAAATGGGTCATAGTTTAGAAACTAGCTTAGTTTTAGGGTTTTGGGTTTTAAATTAGGGTTTTGAGTGTAAAAATATGTATCAGAGCTTATGAGTAGAATAATTAGGGTTTACACATTGTATATTGAGTGTAGTATCTTGTATGAAAGTGGTGGTGAAGAAACTAGAATGAAAACGGAGCTAAAACGACTATTTTGGAGATCATGCTTAGTGACTTATATATTGTACTTTTAAAGACTTGTACTTTGACTTGGAGGGAATTTATATTTCTAATGAGATGTTATGTTACTTGTACATATGCTTTAGTAGCTTGTGCATTAACTTTAGATATTAACTTTACATGGAATTAGGGTTTTAGAGTTATACGATAATGGTTTAAAGCCCGTTTTGATATAACGTTGCGAATGGTACATTATATGAGTAATGTACTTGTAAAAATGATATTAAGATATTAACTTGACATGTTATGATGTTTTCTTGACATAAATGTAGGTAGGATTGACATAGATAGGTTGCGTGAGCTCGTTAACTTTAGTTATGCAAGCTATGTTGCATATTGAGATATTGGTAATACAAGTAATGTAATAAAGCAAAACATTTCCCTAAAAAAGGTGGTTCATATATAATAGGTAGATAGTACATTGCATCTAACTTAATAGATGGATATTTACATTGATGAAAATTGCGGGTTGTTATAATTTATCATCTAAATCTTTATGAGTGTTTGGATTGATGAGTTAATTGATGGGTTAGGTTTAAGATGTCCCCCCTCCCGCCCTACCCACACTTTACCACGCCATCCACCCCCCTTCCCACCCCCCCCCCCCCCCGTCCCCCACCTCCCCCCCGCACACACTCCCTCCCCCCCGCTTCCTCACCTCTTCCCCCCTCCCCCCACCCCCCCCCCCACCCCCCCCCCCCCCCCCACCCCCCCCCCATCTAAAAACATAAAGTTTGAATGATAACAGGTTTTAACCATCTTCAAGTCCATGTCACTCCATGCCATAAGTTGCTTAATTACCTGAGATAAACATGCTAAAAAGGGTCAACACAAAGGTTGAAATTCATATGTTTGAAATGTAATAGTTGAATACATGTTATTATAATAGAAATATTTGCATTGCAGGGACAATTATTATGGAAAACAGTATGGAAAACAGTATTATCATGGAGAACAGTTGAATGCAAGTTTAATGGTAAATGGGTTACGTTGTTATACACCCGTTATTGGTAATAATTGCAACGAATACAATTATCATAGAAAAATGGTAACATTATTATTGCACCTAAGCTCATGACACCAATACGTTAACAGTGAAGATCATCGTAGTGATATTGGTTAGGGACAGATGTCCCCGTAGAAAAGGTAACTTGCCAAGGTTACATATTAGGACAAATATAGTGCGTTTGGCTACCCCAAGCATGGGTATACAAACGGGAGCCGTCACCCCTAATAGATCTATTCACAATATTCGCGTTCACTCGCAATGCAAGTAATTAATGGTTCATGATATGGAAATAATGGCATTGGAAGCTACTTAGGCAATAATATATCTGGATAGCATACATTTAGAAAACACTTGTATTCATGGTTTATAGCAGGTATCACAGGTGTTAGCCTTAATTATATTAAGTCAAACAAGAATGTTATCGGTCTTAGAAAGTCAAAATAGGTCTTGTATTGTAATAGGCTAGTCGGGTTCAACGGGCTTGGATTGTAATCTAATATTGTCCGTGTTTCGGGCTCAAAGCCCAAGTTATGCCAAGCCCGACCCATATTAGAAAGCCCAAGTGCCTTGGGTATAAATATCCCTTCACCACACTTGGTGAAGGGTGTTGGTTACTTTTTCACACACTTGTAACTTCCCATTTCTCTCTAATCTAACTTTCTCTCTTTGTTTCTCTCTCTACTTTCTCTCTCTAAGATTCTTCTCATTTTCTAGCATCTTGGTAAGGATTATAGTTGTGTAATGGATTAAATACATGGGATAACAACAGGTTTATAAAGTATTCAAAAGATTGAAATATGGGGTTATGAATTCATTAAGTCTTTGAAAAGTAATCACATTTGTTATAAGATAAGCGAGTATGTAAAAGAGTTTGTAATAAGCATGTATCCCCCTCGCGAGTTTATAAAATATGTAAATAAGTAAAGGCGAGGTTATGAACTCACTAAGTCTTTGAAAAGTAATCACATTGTCATAAGATAAACGAGTATGTAAAAGAGTTTGTAAACAAGCATGTATCTCCCTCGCGGATTTATAAAACATTAAAGAGATTGAAAAGCGAGGCTATAAACTCACTTGATAGGTAGTTGTAATAAATATTCCAAAATGAAAACTGATGACCTTATCGCAATCTTAACAGGGAAGGTTGATATAGCAATATTATAATAAC